>CAJQZM010030216.1:10547-21052 GCA_907164665.1 Colias nastes | reverse complement strand
CCATATCAACCGCTATTTTCAAGATGGCGGCCGTGGGACAAGGGTGGCGACCCCACAAACTTGGTGATAGCTTCACACTGACCACCCCTACACATCAAAAAAATAAAATTGCGTCCTCTAAAAAATGCAACCCCAAATGTAACTTTTCAATGGACCACTATAATCGTCAGATTTCTTAATAATTCAGGATAATAACACAGATAATAGTTTAATCATAACATTATCCAACTTTTCCCTAGTTTATTTTGTTACAAAACTAGGTAGTTTCTGAATTTACATTGCATAAATTGAGTTGTAAAGTTCATCTAATTTAGACAACCCAATTTCAAGGAAAATTCTCAACAAAATTTTCTACGAAGCCACTTCGAAATTAAGATACGATTATTTGGAAGTTGTGTACATATTTATGGATGAAATTTGTAAACTCCATTAGCAATGGGAGCGAAGTGACTGGAATTAACTTAGACCCGTGTCAACCGCGAACATTCTTAGACGAACTTTGTTTATATCGAGTTATATCTTATCTGAGGTTTATGACTTAAGATTTTGAGAGAAAACGTATAACATTTTATACTCGTTTGTCTATTATATAGTATCTTAAGCGGCATCAAAGCTAGTTAAAAGTATCATCTTGTCCGTATATAAAAAATATGCTAATTGGTTCCTCTGTTGCAATTTTACAGACTAACAAACAACATAATATGCATTATTAATAGCAGAGTAGATTATACGTTAACATTGTGAAAGTTTTAAGTACGCAAGATTTCAAATATCCTATACAGTCGCTTTATATATTGTACATATTTGACCAAAAATAAATATAGAACTAATATAATCTTGTAATCATGTTTTCGGTGCAGCCTCATTTTATGATCAATAGTTGAGGCCTTTCGTAAAAATTCAGAACAGACTCTTCAGAAAAGTAATGACGTATTGTATATTGATTTTCCCGCCTTTCGCACTTTCGATTGGTGACAAATGACAATGTTTTTAAGTTAAATTAATTAATCCTTTATTTAAGTGCTCAGAAAATAATTCTGATATAAAACTTTCCTCGTTAAACCGTATTCAACCGAATTGCTTTGCTCGGATTTAATATAACTAGTTTTTAAGGCGCCGCTTAGATTAAGTGGGTTGGATTAGGATGGTCGGCAAACAAGATTAGGTCGGTAATAAGAAAATTAAATAAAAGTTTATATATTAATTACACTAACGTGTGTTGAATGTTTATACATATAATATGGTACTCAATCGTAAAATTTATTACGTTTATAAATACTTTCACTTAGACAATACTTGCTACTGATAGTTTAGTTTCTATGACATAGGTTACGAATATGCTTTCTTTAAATAATAATCCTTTTTTGCGCACTTACAATGTAGGGTCAGCGCCATAACTTATTCCAGTAACAAATTTCCATGGTCTCTTGTTATTATCTAAAACACTACAACCATATCATTAACTTCAAACCCATAATCCTCAGCACCCAAAAACCATTCGATTAACCAAAGCCGTAGCAGTGAAACCTACAAGTTTCAAACTGAAACACAATCTATTCACAAATCCAGCACAACTTGGCAGACCGGCTAATCTCGGATCGCTTATACAAATGCTATTCGATCCCTTCACGCCTCAATCACTCCGTCCTAAATAACGACAAAGGGTGAATGGGGTAAGTAGTCGGTCACCTCGGTGATAGTGATTGGGGCACAATGCTCATGCTTTCAATCTCCACCCGTTTGATGACTTCGCGCTCCCAATTGTGTTTTTCTGTTCGCGAATGAAAGTAGCACAATCATTCTTTGCCACAGATGAAGCTAAGTCAAAGGACTGCTATGAATCCTTTTTGGTTGTCGCCAGCTGTTTTTGGGTCACTGAAATATGCACTATCCTACAAATAACAAATTACATTTAAGAATGTCACCAGATAACATGAAATATTTGAAACAGGCATACATATTTGAATCATGTTTCAGTAGTCGAGCGTCATGTATTAAAAATTAAAATACGAGGAAGTGGTACTGAATATGTTACTACTATGACCTACATACAAGTAGGATAGTACGCTAGAGCATGATATTCAATTTGTCAGGAGGAAACGAACTCAACGAATTCTATCTATCTTATAGATATCTTATGTACTTTCAACTTACAGTACTAAGAAATTTCAGTATATTGACCCAGATCTAGCTAAAATACCCACTGTATTACACAAAAGTAACTGTTAACGGCCCACATTCGTATTCTTAATTTGTACCCAAACAGAGTAGTAATTTATATGGAACCACCATTATCCCAATTGCCCAGTGCACTATGAACTCATAATTCAGAAAGTTCAACAGTCGCCCGTATCCTTTCGATATAAGATTTCTTTTCCTACTGAAAATTCGAAGCGGTATTTCCTTAACTATTCCAAGCAACTGTCCCCTTACGGTCTGCTGAACATTGGGAGTAGGTCCTTAATTACGTGATAGTAGTGGACCGCTTTTGTAGCAGCCCTCTTTGTGTGGACGGCGTGAAGCGTCCGCTTTAATCACAGAATATCAAATTTTCCTACGTTCACTGTGAGTACGTTGCTAATTTTGGACGAATGCTGAAGGTAGCGAACTTACCCTGTGTGATTTCGGACAGCAATTAGATTTCGCAACTACTAACTATAATGCGACTTGGAAATTCTATTTATCTAACGACCATGTGTCGGGTTGACAATACAATTTGGGGTAGCGAGGGATTATCTTAGAGTCGGTGGGGCCATTCGTACTTATGGTAGTCCTAATTATTAGTGGAATTTGTAATTTAGTAACGGCGAAGGATATACTTGTAAACTAATGGCTTTATACTACCCTAATGATCTATCAAGATAAGCTGTGCTTAAATTTAGTGAGTTGAATGGGTATAATACTGTAATTATATCATACTCAGACTTTAATATCTTATTTATGTCGATTTACCAAACCAAAAATTTGACTGAATCTAAAATAGTTTTTTGATTATTGCAATTTGTTATCGAGCCAACACTTGCAAATCAGAATATTCTACATACTTGCTTTAAGCAATATTTTCAATGATAAATTCATACTACATTTTTAATCAAACCAAAAGCATTTTAGACGAAAATTTATTATAATTCACGTCATGCATTTCAACAAGTTTCTTAGCTCTGTACGTGCGACTCATGCGAGCGATAGAAGAAGCTATTGTTTTTGTGAACATCCATTAAGCATTTAGTACCTTCAATACGTTGTTAATCTTGTTTTATGGCCGTAATAAAATAATAATGTCCCCTACCTGGAAGGCAAAAGTTTATGATATAAGTTGGACAATAAGTCTATTTTTTAGCTCGATATTTATGACTGCTACGTTCATCTCAAGGTTGGTATGGAATATATTACGGCTTCAGTACGAATACTTTTTATACTAATATAAAAGCCATCTCAATAACTGTTTTTATTATTTGCAATGTTTGTATTACTTTAATATAATATACTTATGAATTATTTATCGACTTCTGTTTGATTTAAACTCAACGGTATTTAAAAAAGGAAATGAAAGTGAAGATGAAGTATGCAAGCACTTTTGGTTACGAAATTTTCTTTCGTATTCAGGTATTCATTTTTACTGAATATGTTTATCGTATGCAATATGCATATAAGTTATATTTATTATAAAAAGTTAAGCAATCTGCCCTTACCTCTGCCTTCGTCAAACTGACTCCAAACTGCATTATCTTTTATGCATTCATGTTCTTCCCAAAGTAGTATTACTTCCAACAATTCATGATCTTGTTAGGCTGATTCTCCAACTATATCAGATATAAGCGTTCACAATGGCTTATTTGACTAACAAACAGTATCGAACCCGATTATCTCATGCCCCTTGCATAATGCATGAGGCACATCCGTCCCATGATGACAAACATATGGAATACGTCAAAATAAAGAAATATTTTCAAATGTACTTTTTGTAGTGCATAGCAAATGCAACGTCATGATGATGTAAAAAAGCCATGTGGGTTGTAAGGGTGCTTGAATACCGTTTTAAGATTATGAGTTTTTTTGGTATTCAAAAATATTACATACATATGTATTATATATATTTGTGTTCGGGTCTAGTTTGTTATGTGTTTACATAGGAAATATTAATTTAAGTCGGACTCAAATTGAACAGTTTATTCTTTCAATTACTTATTTTATGCGTGCTGTTGAGAACCTACACCTGTTATATATAGGAAACATGATTTACCTACTCAAAACAGTAAAACTCCGGGGAACGTAATCATATATTAAAAATTTATTTCAAAAAGGATGATTCCATTCAGACTGCGAAGTCGCGATCACAAAAGATCTTTTAGGTCGCAGTGATAAGAGCTCGGCCTAGATTTAAAATGAATTACTACTTATAGTAAGTTATTAAAAAATAACCAATATTCACGTCAAGGGAGAATTTATAGAAATAAATTTGTTAGTAGAAACAACATATTTTATTTCATTCGAACTGTAAGTTATATAACGTTATATTACTTGCTACTCAGGTACTACACTCTACTAGAAACAGGTGTAGGTTTAAACCTACTTATTTTACATATACCTCACATTAATTCCATTATTACTAAATGTATTATTCAAGAGCTATCAACGTTTACAATAAAAAAAGTCTGAAGTTAACATTAATAACATAATTGATAATGCTATAAACTTCAGATGCATAACAATTTGTTTGCGTTGCGTAGTGTAGTTTTTACGAAAGCTCACTATAAAAATATCAACACGATGCAAAACTCAATAACCTACTTTCAGTAGTTGCATTCAATATGTTATCCTTACGGTGCATTTAGACCAAACGAGCGAATGCTCATTCTAAACCCACTATATCAAATTATTTTAGTGTAAACAGACGTAGAGCATTTTTTCGTTGTTGTGCGTTCAAAAAGATTGTATGCAATGTTCTAATATTGGACAATACTGAATACGAGTTTTCTTTTACACTAAAAGATCACGAAATAATGCACTTGCTGCAGCTCTAGAGCTGGAAACCAAACCAAACGAATATAGAGCTAGCTCTATGTTCGTTTGGTCTAAATGCACCGTTACATGTATATTGTATAATAATAATATTATAATATTATCTGTGCCTTACAGCCAGGCGGTAATCCACTTAACTATTGATAAGTTTTAACGAGCTGGCTTCAATGCTATTTCGTTTTATCCAATCCAATCCAATCTTTTTCGTGTGCGGTCACATGCGTCATTAAAATGTGGTGATTGAGATTACGATTTAATTAAATTACTGATCTAATTATATGAGTTCTTTAATGTTTTATAAAATAGTAATGAATCGATATGTAAGCTTTATCTGTAATGTGTGATAACCTTCATTTTTTAGATTTTTTAGAGACTGATTTACATTCAATTTTTTTAAATATTCAAAATAAGCATTTTTAAAGAACGCTTGTATATTTACGCTTCATTAAAAATTATTTCACCAGTCACCTGTAATTAAGTAATCAAATATTTATTTCACCTACAAATTTAAGGGTACACAGAAAACATATAAACATTCCTCGCTGTATAGTGTAGTGTGTTCAGTTTTCCACTCGATTATTATAATTGACAGAGGGACCAATGTTTATTTACTGTCAGCGTTTTATTTGAATGTCTTGTTTACGCATAATGGCGTCCCGCCCACGCTCCGACACCCTTGAGGCGCGTTTACGGAATAAAGCGAAACGACTCAATTTTACAACAACTATCACGAACTAAGATAATGTAAGTAACAGCATGGCTTCTTGAAACACATTTTGATATTATAGTGAAAAGAGCATTATCGTTAAAAATGTAAGCTTTCTTTGCCAAAATTGAACTTACTTAATTGTAAAATAATTTCTCTCAAGATTTTGACATTCTTAACTAGACATTTTAAGTACTTAATAAAAAAAATCCATCCACATCTGCATACTTATTCGTAATTATTTCAGCTTTTTTTATGTTAAATTTTTTTTTTAATAATTAAGTATCTATATTTTATTCTTCACACTACTTCTACACTTCACCTACTACTATTCAAAACCGAGTTATTTATATCAAATAACGTTTAAAAAACTTCTTTTAAATTTATGAATATGTTAATACAAATTGAAAATAAATATAAGCGAGTCACTATCGATCAAACTCAAGTTACGATTCCAGTGTCCGATAAAGGATAGTTTATGATAGGGTCGTTTGTTCAGTGGTATACGAGCTTTATTTATGCTTATCGATACATCGAGCGGGAGTGATGATGAACGAGCCTTCACCGGTGGTTATGGTGATGAGAGCCGCGGTTTAAATCGCGACTTGTGTATTCATAATGTGTCCATACAACATATTTACCTGTAATTTGAGCATAGAAGCATTATTAACTTCAATACTACAAAATGTAAAATGTTATGTCAATGAAGAATTTTTATTGTTATTTTTTATTTATTATTATTGCAAAATTATGCTTTTTATCGTAGGATATGATAGTTCAAAAAGATGATTAATTTTTTATGAACATAAAGCATTATTTTTGATCTCGTCATTGAAACATTGAAATAATTAAAAATAAAACTATCAGTTTAAGACAAAAAATATGTTTTTCAATAACAACTGCACATTTTATTAAATGACGACGTCATACAAGTAAATCGCTTCTCGCTACCGCTCCTAATTTATCGCTATACGCATTTTGTAACCCGATACAGAAAAATGCACTTAGAAATGTGTTGTTGGTTAACTCATCTTACGAATAGCATTGACGACTTACAGACGGAGCTTTCGAGTTATGAAGCTCAGGTAACTTGATACAATCATTAAGTTCAACAAATTGTTAGACGGGAGTATTTTTAAAACGTACTTCTTCGATGGTTAAAATTATCTTAGATATATTAAACAGATTTTATAGCTGATACTGTGTAACCTATAAAATTGCTACAGTATAAACTCGGCCCACACAAATATGTCAGCATTAGAAATATTAACATTAATTTTCAACATGAAGTTTGTGAGTTTCAGTACATATTGCTTGTTACACTTACAACTAAAATATTATGGTTTAAACACAGAATTTTCAGAAAATAGCGCAAAAAGACATTATTCTAAGTCAAGTCATTTTAATGACTTTAGGTTAGTAGTTAGTAGAAGTACGAATTTACCAGCTATGTTTAGTAATACTTCTGTCACTTTAATAACCGTGAAATATCTTACAACAACTATTATAACTTATAATTTATAAGGTATAATTATGTTTCACAATATAATGTTTCCCTCTGCTCTCTAGTTGGGCCTTACATGTCTACTAATCTATAATTAAATCAGTGTGAAAGCGTGGTGTCAAGTTTGAGTTGTGATCTCAGACAGACCTCGGACATATTATTATTAATTATTTATAGTATATAAGAGATATTATCGTATACAAAAATAAACAAGAGTCTCATTAAAACCAGTTCATTGTTTTAGCAGTGAAAGCGTAACAAATAGTTGGAGATAACAGCAAATCGACGTACCTACTCTCTTTTCAGATACTTTAATCCAAAGAAGCATATGTGTAAATATATTTATCTGCAAAACATACATGCTACCTCAGAATAAGTACCGAGCACAAATCAATTCACACCACGCCGATTTCCAAGAATACTCATAAGTAATAAGATCATTAATTTATCACGCCATAAAACAGTGTGTGCCTGCTCGTTTCCAACGTCAAGTTCATTTTGATATATGTGGACTTCATTTAAATGTTGGTAAACGAGTCGCAATTAAAATGTTCAGCGGGCCAGATTGTAAATTGCCTTCTAACTGTCGCCTGCCTCTGGAATACATACGAGTACAATTTTGTAGTCCTTGAGGAACTTTAATGGTCATAATTAGATGGATGTACGTATTCTGGAAATCTTACAAAATTATGAAAAGATGATTAACTAAAATAGTATATTCAACAGACAACAGCTGTTGCAGTCTATATTAACCTAAGTTATAAAATAAACATCTACATAATTGGTAGAATAGATAAAGAATAAAGAAAGCTTATAGGATAAAATATATTCATGTAAATGAAATAATAGATTTTTTTTCATCTGAAAGATCTATTATATTATTTTCTCAGTGGAGAGGAAAATATAGTTTTCTAGCTTATAATGATGCAATGACCTGTAAGTTTTTACAGTTCAGAGACGGGGGAGCTGAAATAAAAATATGATAGCTTTCTAAGCTTAGTGAACTAAGAATAAAAAAATACTAAAAAGTAATATTTACGTTAGTTCATGAGTTCATCGTTCATAGTTCATGTACATATTTACTAGTATATTTTAGTGGTTTCTTGCATCATACAAATTAAATCCATTCTCAAGTGCTTTTCTCTCTCCCATGTATTATTATTGGTTGATTTCAGTAGCGAAAATGTAACTGACCTCCTTTTTCAACCGACTTCAAAGGAGTTCTCAATTCGACGGTATTTTCATTTTATTTTATTCAAACCCTTAAATGCCTATGGATACGTTTTATTCGATAGGCACGTGACACCAGTTCAAAAGCTTCTATAAAAAAGCAAATGAAACGCAAATACTGTAGCTAGAAACGTGTACATATATTCAATCGCAATCAATAAGCACTTAATGGGCTGCTCACTGTTTCAAGTGTCGATAATTCTTTAAGTTGCGAATATAAATAAGGAATACATTTGTCTGAGCCGGCGCCTGTCGCTAACGAGATGAGACTCACGCGCAGTACTGCACGAAACGTTATACAGAGTGCGCCTTTATTATACAAATTAAAAAAAAAATTTGGTTTGAAGCTGGCTTATTTATTTTTACAGCTTTGAACTAAAAAATGGTGTGTGTATTTTGTATTGCAGGATCGTGCTACAGATAATGTAAGTAGGTACTTAATTAATGCATTTTCTGTATAATACATATTATCATATTATAAAGGGCGACGTTTTCTTCAATCTAATTATTATTAGAGACAAATAATAAGGTTTGTTTTTATTGAAATAAAAATTATTTCAAATTATTCAAGTGTACTCTTTATGTACATGAAGCATCAAACACATAAAAGCGCACGCTGTATAACAAGCCCTTACCCTGCGCAGACGCAGTATGCAAATAGTTGATTTACAAGCAACAACGTCTTAACTGCGCAAGAGTTTTACACCCGTCATTGTCGCTCGGATAAATAATAATGTCTTACAAGAGACACATGGGTCTGCGAATGTACTGTGAAGTGCTATCAAATGAATTATTACGAAGTGAATAATGTACAGAATACGGCTCCTGAAGGATATCAGTTTTAAACGTTCTGAAATCGGCTTTAACTTTTAATTAATCTGGCCTAGATTGCCAGTGAACGGTGGTAAATATATGAGCAAACTAGAAATTCATTCAGGATAAAGTTTGCGTACACTGAGTTTTATTTGGGTCGATGTTTTTACTAGAGTACACTCAGTACAGGATGTCAAACTATTTTGTTTGTAACAGAAGTACAATGTTATTGTTTCCATTTATAAAATACTAGATTTCCGCCCGCGGCTTCGCCCGCGCATTCAAAGAAAAACCCGCATAGTTCCCGTTCCCGTGGGATTTCCGGGATTACGTCATTTTCCCGGGATAAAAAGTAGCCTATGTCCTTTCTCGGGTATCAAAATATCTCCATACCAAATTTCATGAAAATTGGTTCAGTTGTTTAGGCGTGATTGAGTAACAGACAGACAGACAGACAGAGTTACTTTCGCATTTATAATATTAGTATGGATTTAAAGGTAATTATTGGATATTTTAATATATAAAACAATAATTGCATTATTTAAAGAGTATCTGATTCATATAACATTTAATTTAATACATGATTATTATATATATGGCATCCTCAATCCAATTAATCAATTTTTCTAAATTAGAGAAAGACATTAAAAACACATTCACATAAATGATTTACATACAAAATTAATAACATAAATGGAGCATAACTTTAAAGCACCAATTAATATTATAAAAGAGAGTTCCCTTTGAGCACCTCGTTTAAACAAATCACTATTAGTAACGCCATTTTTGTGGTTGAAGCGACTCATTAAGTAAATAAGTAACTGCGACAGAGAAAAGCTTTTATAACTTCTGAACTTATCAAAACTTTTCTTTATAACGGTACATTTCATTTAGAATTTCTTTAGAGATTTGAAACGCATTTTAATAACTTTATAAGTACATTGAGAAGCTGCGAAGTGGTTGTGGAAGTTACTGTGTACCTAACTTTTGGAAAAGCGGGCAAGGCCGAAATTTTGAAGAGCATATATACATACATACATACGATACATATTGCTTTTAACATTGAAATATTGATATTATATAGGTAATTAATGTTAAGGAACATATTGTTCACGATTTTTTATTGTAATTTTATTTTTTATAGCGGAAACAAATCCTATATAATGTAATAAAAACAAAAAATGTTGCAGACTTTAAAAAAAAATATGAGTTCTAAGATAAGTTGGTAAC
>CAJQZM010030215.1:0-17428 GCA_907164665.1 Colias nastes | reverse complement strand
TATGTTTTTCACAAAGAGAAATGTTTCAGGGTGAAACAGTTGTTCCTTTTTAGGGTAGACAAAGTTGGTTCAACATGTACCTACCTATACCTATTTTGACTTTTGCTTATAGCCTATTATGTAAAGTTTTAATTCTCTTGAACCAGCGATCAACAACTGGCCAACATAGACCCAAAGCTAAAAGTTGACATGGATCCAAAAGCCCATCGCGACTTGCGTCCAGAAATGATGTTCATACGAGAAGAACTGCGGCAGGCCAAGATGCAGACACTTGCGGTAAATACTACTAGCGGTCCGCCCCGGCTATTATACATATATACCATGTATACATTTATAATTTTATAGCCTATATATATCTAAGGGATCAGTTTATATCTATACCAATCTATACTAACATTATAAAGCTGAAGAGTTTGTTTGAACGCGGCGCTAATCTCAGGATCTACTGGTCCGATTTGGAAAATTATTTCGGTAATAGATAGCCCATTTATCGAGGAAGGCTATAGGCTAGGCTATATATTGCTATTCTATTCTATCTGTCTATTCTATTCGCGGTAAGACCAATAGGAGCGGAGCACGGGTAAAACCGCGGGGCACGGCTGGTAATAAGCAACGGTGAAAGAATTTTTAAATAGACCAATTAATTAATTAAATTGGTCCAGTAGTTCCTGAGGTAAGCGCGTTTACGTAAGTAAACTAATTTTTCACATTTGTGGACAACTATTGTTAGGTAATATTTTCCCACAGTTTTTCTTATAAAAGGTGGTGAAGTAATTTTTTATCATCTTGTTGTAAATCTGCTAAACAGTTTCTGCTAAAGTCAGAAATGCGTAATATCTAACTAAAACGTGATATTTTTAGATTCGAAAAGCATATAATCTAACGGCGACTAATTATAAAAAGCATTAAAAAAACCTAACTATAAATTCGTTGAATCTTTGAATCGTTCATATTACTTTTGGATTACTTTATAGCTTAAAAGATTTGTAAAATATAAATTTTCAAATTTTACAATTTTCGAAAATAAAATCTAACTTGTACCTACTCTGAGCTAAGAAGTTTCTATAAACATAAAAAATAACGTAAATTCATGTATTTCGACTTTGTTTATTTAGAATCTATAAATTATATTTTCTTTGAAAATTATATATTTACGATTGAAGACTGAAGTCACCACATTTGATGTCTAGACCTTTGAGTATACAAATAATATTTTGTAGGTGCGACGAACTGCTCTGAAGAAATTACTCATAAAGGACTTTTTGCAAGAGGACTGCGAATTGAAGAATATAGGGCTATCGTATGCACCGCCTGATCCTTAATAAATTATTTAAAATATTTGGTGTTTTATTTTCATCAGTTCCTATTATTTTCTCACTGTAAAAAATAACATGCATTAGTAGATATAAATCAGGGGTTCCCAACCTTTTTTTGTCTACTGCCCACTTTAAGAATAAATTATTTTTAACGCCCCCCTTTTTAAACATACTTAAAAACCGCTAAGTACTTATAACTGATTATTGAAACGCAACTTTATAGTATTCGGACAGAGCATCTTTTATTGAAAATAAAACAAACATAATCAATTCTTATATAAAAACTAATGTGAAGGTTGAATCTGATGCTGTTCAATAAGTTTGTTGATATCAGGTTCCAATTTACTCAAAAACAGCCGCATGTCGCCACGTTCGGTAACACGCAAACGATTTCTCTTTTTAGTAAGCAGCGTTGCCACAGCACTAAATCCACGTTCACACAAATATGACGATGGGAATGCTATCAAGAATCGTTGAACAATTGACCACAATCCAGGGTACAATTGCGGGATCGGTTTTTGTAGCCAAAATTCTTGATATCCATTTTTGAACTTGATTTTTGTTTCTTCGTTTGTTGTCAATTCTATAAGTTCTTCTTCCAGCTGAGGTGACATTGCTGTGTTGACATTTGAAAACGGATCCAACACCCAGTCTGGTATTTCCAAGTTTAAAATGTCCTGGTATCGTTCGGTGAAGTCAATGTGGAGGTTTTCCAAATGTTGGCAGTAGGCAAACAAGTCGTCGTTACTGCAGAATACTGATAAATTCGGAAAATTGTGAAACTCACGTCTGCCCATATTCTTTTTGTGCAGAAGCAGTTTGGCTGCGAAAGCAGCAACGACATTTTTTGTTTTAATTAAATTTAGTTCATCGCCTTGCAGTTGGAGGTTCATGTCGTTGAACAATTTATACAGGTCTGTCATGTAAGCTATATCATTCTTTGATGTTATGAGCTTGTTGCGCAGTTCTGTATCTTTAGTTTCCAAGAACTCTATCACAGAGTCAAACAGGTTGTAAAATCGAATCAGACAATTGCCTCTTGACAGCCAACGAACTTCAGTATGAAGCAACAAACGGTTGAAATCTTCGTCATTAGTAGCACAAAGCTGATGAAATTATCTATCATTCAAAGCGCTGCTACGGATTTTATTGACTGCTTTGATGACATATTGCAGTGATTGAAATAGTCGTTCACTTAAGTTTCTAGCAACCAAATGTTGTCTATGAATAACGCAATGTATAGCAAGGACATCTGGAATTTTATTCTTTAAGTACGCTATGAAGCCTTTATGGCGCCCTGTCATAGCCGGAGCGCCATCCGTAGCAACTGATATAATATTTTTCAAAGGAATCTCTTTCTCTTCACAAAACTTTTCCAATGTATTGAATATGGTTTCGCCTTTTGTATCTGTCTCCAAATTTCTGGCAAACAATAGTTCTTCACGTATTTTCTCATCTTTAATAAACCTCCCGTAAGATGGGAAGAACCACGCTTCATTAGTTGGTAAAGTGGACTCATCGAGCTGAATTGAGAATTGACTAGTCCTCAGATGATTGCACAATGATTCTTCAATGTTTTCAGCCATTTCATCAATTCGTCTTTGCACAGAATTATTACTCAAAGGAATTTTTCGGATAATATCTGCGGCCGGTTTATGAAGCACAGTAGTTATTACTTGTTTTATTGCTGGCAAAATTAACTCTTCTCCTTTTGCCTTTTTGAGCAATTAACAAAGAGATATTGTACGAAGCTCGAAGTCCGTCGTCATCTTGCTTAGCAGCCGCCGAAAATAGTTTTGATACACTTGGCTGAGTATTATGCTTCTTCTCTAGGTCTTGAAAATATGCTACATTCTTGTCTTTCTTATCTGGATGCATTTTATTCAAATGATCTTGCAGTCTTGAAGGCTTCATTGCTTCGTTCGAAAATGTTTTTAGACATAGAAGACACAAAGGCGACGACGGGTTTGTGGGATTTTCAATAAATCCGAATTTAATATATTCCGCAGAGTATTGCCGTCTCTTCTTTTTTACTTCCGACATTGTTTTGTTTTGAGAAATACGTAAGTGTTGAAATCAAGTACTGCTTATCTATTATGCGCGAAACCGCAAATGAAAATAAAATAAATTTACGTCGTTTATATAGGATTGCATAAGCAGCACGCACCAACAGGAATAAATAAGACAAACGTGCATAAACTCGTTTATCTCATTCAACGCCCAATCGTACTCGACAAGCAAGAACGTGGCAAGAACAAGTATTATAGAACCAGCCGATTGATACAGGAATGTACAAATCGGATTATTTAACAAAAACTTGTTAAAACATGATTGCCCGCGGTCTATTATATCGAACCGAGTTTGAGCTATATCTTAATTAATATTACTTAGTTGATGTTCACAAGATGTCGACTCTCGAAGTCGAGAGCTCAGTCGGTGTCTAAGAGTCTTCCTAGCTAGGTAGATGAAATTATAAATCGACCCCAAAGCCCTACACAACGCCCCCTTTTTTTTCTGGGTCTCTTACCGCCCCCCTTTAGGCCTGCAGCGCCCACAAGGGGGCGTTATCGCCCACGTTGGGAAAGACTGATATAAATGCTTGCACAACCAACAAAAGGAGAATGTTTATAAAATATATAGTGGTACTATGAGTATCGATTTTGATGAGGTTTGCAGACTGGAAAAGACTCAAAGCCTATTTGCACAGAGGCCACAAATATTTTTTTATACGGATGAATTTTTGGTCCGTGGTTTTGTTGACGGTAGAAAACATGGGATAGAGCCTATCATGGTAGAGCTAGTAAAAATCAGTTTCATTTACACAGCAATATTTCACATATTTATAAACTACTAACTTAACGCCCGCGGCTTCGCCCACTTTGTCTAAAACCAAATAAATTATGTCCTCTTGAATCACTCTATTAAAAAAAAACGCATCAAAATCCGTTGCGTAGTTTTAAGATTTAAGCATACAAAGGGACATAGGGACAGAGAAAGCGACATGTAGTGAAGAGAGAAATTATTTTAGCAAGAAAGTCCCGTAGACGTATAACGTGACAGTAACAATGATGATTTCATTTCCTGAGCCGAAGTACGGAAATACCTACATAATATATTATAAATAAAAAGATTTTTTTAATAATTAACTAAAAATATCCTGTCCAGGATTTTTTCAGTCAACCCATCTTTAATAGATTTTTTAAGACTACATTTATTATAAAATTGGTCTCATTCTATTATCACGCCGGTACAGGTCGACCTATATTCGGATCTTAGACCATATATTCAACATAGAATGAATTGCATTTTCGATTTATCTTCGAGCACATTATTATACCTACCTTTTAATTAGTTAAGAGGGCTTTGGACTTTGGACTCATATACATAATATTATTGAAATAAAATATATATTATATTATTAAGTATGGCGGTATTACTATTTGTTTGAAGTGGGATATCTTTTATATACAGAAAATAATTTGCATTTTCATCTTATCTTCAAGAGTATCTTATAATCGGATAGTTGATGAGCAAAGAAGCACGCGAACTTTGGGCATACTTGTATTTAAGTGCCACTTTTGAAAAATTGAGATATAGGTACAATAGCACCACCTTCAGTCCCATCACAGTTAGATTACTTTCCCATTTTAAAATCTGTTCAAATGGATCATAACTATGCAATTCTATCAACACCATTCACATTATATGAATTAAAGGGTATTTTGTCTGGAGTGAACGATTCTGCACCGGGTTTAGACGGAATACCTTACTCCTTCCTCACGCACCTCGGCGATTCTGCCTTGGAATATTATCTAAACATTATTAACGTTGTTTTACTGACAGGAAATAATGGAATGGAAGGAGCAGGAAGTGATACCTGTGTTAAAACCTAACAAAAACCCAGAGGCAGCATCCTCCTACAGACCTATCGTTTTATCATCAGTATTAGCCAAAATAGCAGAACATTTAGTTAAAAACCGTATAGAGTGGTATATTGAACATCATAACTCATTATCAAAAACACAGTTTGGTTTTCGGAAAGGTAAAAGTACTATGGACAACATAAGTATTTTAACAACGGATATTCGTATTGCTTTTTCTGATAACCAACATGTCATTGCTGTTTTCCTTGATATTAATTCTGCGTATGATAATGTTAATATACAAATTCTAAAGAATAAATTGATCAAATTACAGATCCCCGAAATACTAATTAACTTTATAATTGTAATAGCCACTGAAAGAAAATTAAATTTAAAGTTAAATTATTCTGACTCTACATTATCGCGAACTGTACATAAAGGACTTCCTCAAGGATCCGTCCTCAGCCCATTATTGTATAAAATTTATACAAGCGATTTAGAAGATATATTTTTTGATTCTGTTAACATATTACAATACGCTGATGACGTTGTAATGTATATTGCAAATGATAATTTAATTTCAGCTTGTAACTCGATAAACAATAACTTGCATGTATTAGGCGAATGGCTTGATATTAATTCACTCGATATATCGGTTTCCAAAAGTTCTGTAGTAGTTTTTTCTAGACAACGGTCGTTAAATAACTTCGAGTAGCTCGGTTTGTGAAATTTTCAGACAACTGTAGAGTAAATAGCAAGAGGCAATCCACCCGGGTAACAAATAAAAGCACTGTTAAAAGTTAGGTACTTTTAATAATTAAGATTTGAGAAGAAAAAACTAGATTAGTAAATATTTAAATGTAAATAATGGGCACAAAGTGAAATAGGGAAAGGAAGGAATCACTTCTGAATCTCTTTATTTTATGTATTACAACTAGCTGTTACCTACAGCTTCGCCAGCGTGGAAAAGATAAATTTTCATGATACAAATTCAATCATTACCTATTTTATCCCCTTGGGGATAGAATTGATCGAAATCCTTAGCGGATGCCTACGTCCTATCATCTACCTGCATGCCGAATTTCAGCCCGATCCGTCCAGTGATTTGGACTGTGCAAGGACTGTGCGTTGATAGATCACTATATGTCAGTCAGTCAGTCAATCACCTTTGAGTTTTATACTATACATGTATATACCTATAGATATTACAGTTTAGCTATGTCCACACTGTGCCTTTTTTCGTTCATCAAGGGCATGCGTCACAGCGCAGTCAACAGCGCACACAACGCATGCCTTTGACGCATGCGTTTTTGACAGTTGAAAGCACAGCGCGCGCTGCGAAAGACGTTTCCCGCGTCTGGTGGATTTCTGTGCCACAAAGCGTTCAACAACAAGATAAATTGTTTGGACACCTTGAATAAATATGAAAGAGACGTTAAATTGTCTCCAGTAGCTAAGAACCTAAGTGTTATAGCTAATTTTATTGCTTCACGTAACTTGGTTCATGACTGCTTTGTAATTATTGGTGTAACCAATTTCAAAAGTCTATCGAATTTTTTTTTCAGACATACGTGTAAAATTTTTAAAAAGAATATCTTTATCTTCTCGTAGTTCTCTCATAATCACATTACTTCGATTATTGTATTGCCTCGTATCCAAAACTTTCGCTTGGTTCTTTTTTTCTGGAATTTCTTATGACCAAGTAAGCATCACATATTCCACTAAGTAAAATGTTGTCGTCGCACATGTTTCCACAAGCTGACAAACTACGAATGAACTAAATGACTATATTGGCGTTGCGTTCATTAACGCATTCAACATTGAATTCAATATTGAAAGCGACAAACGAAAGTTGAATAGAAAGATGAAGACGAAAGTTGAAGATGAAAGTGCATAGTGTGGACATAGCTTTTAGGCAACAGTCTCAAACTTAATTCTTTGTACTGAAATAAATGTATGAATAAAAGGCTTGCTGATGTATTTTGGTGATATATTTAACATCCTGGCATCTAAAGTATCAAGAATATTAGTTTTAAATAAAAATAAAATTATTTCGAGTATAAAGTGTCATCTACTGGATACGGTATGGATAATGTTGGATGGTATTACAATTTTTATTGTTTTTTAATTCATCATGAACAATCGCTAAATAAATAAAGATAGAATTTGAACTATCCTTTTCAATAACCTGATAAAATGAAAAAATAATAATATTGGACCTGTGTCCCCATGTAAGCCTCCCAAAGGACCGGGTATCTTCCTTCTGGTGATACCCGTGTATTATGGAGAGAAACATAAAAATATAATATATGTATAATATAATAATAAAATAATTAATATGTGTAGAGATTGTCTAATCTAAAAATGAACGCCCCTCCACTGTGATTACGCTCACATTCAAAGTACGTGTATAGACGCAATACACACAAATTGGTCTGCCTCATTGGTCGTTCAGTCGCCAATTAGACACGAACAAGAGAATAACCTGAACAACAGGACCAGTTGGCCAACTAGTGCATAAATGACGCGATGCACGACAGAACGGACACTGTCATTCCGTACATAGCGCGCTCTCCCCGCCATACAATGCTAGGCACCTGAACTGATCGCCCGATTAGTTGACAAATCAGTGCGCGAGAGAGTCAAAGTTTGCAGTAGAATCGCCGCGCGCACACATATAAAGTGGTTCAATAATTATTTGTCCTCACACATTGAAACAATTAAGTTTAGTGGAGGGGCGTTCATTTTTAGATTAGACAATCTATACCGGGGCGAGCAGGTATGAAGTAAACTGGTACCTACATAGAATCTTGTTTATAGAATTAATTAAAATAAATAATAATAAGTACCAATATGTTTGTTCAACTATATAAAAAAAAACGATTTAAAATGTTTAAAAACAAGATATTCGTTGCTATTGCGTCATATGAATTTTTATATATAAGGAAAGGAACTAGCGGTCTGCCCCGGCTTCGCCCGTGGTACATATTTCGTAATAAAAAGTAGCCTATGTCCTTTCTCGGGTATCAAAATATCTCCATACCAAATTTCAAGCAAATTGGTTCAGTAGTTTAGGCGTGATTGAGTAACAGACAGACAGACAGAGTTACTTTCGCATTTATAATATTAGTATGGATTAGTTAATCGAACAAAAATTCTTGTTTAACACGACATTTTTATAGTTTTGTTGTTGATGTGAAATGAATGGTAATAAATAATTATTAATAATAATAACTAGTTACGTAAATTTATTTGCATATATATTTGAAAGCTTTGAAATAATATCCTTCTTTTATCAAAGTCGGTTAAATAACAAAATTAATAAAGAAGACGCAGGCTTTCGATCTCATGCCTCGTGTACGCCAATATAAGTAATTACAAGTAATTTATAAGTGAATGTCGGGGAATAAGTAATTTACTTACAAAAGAAGCTTCAGAAATCATAGTTGTTGATATAGATCAGATTTTTATTTGAGTGTATCGTGGATTCTGTTAAAACTGACGCTCTAAAAAGATATACCTACTATTACTTTTTTAACCCATTGAGCCCCAAGCGGCCCGATCGGTCCCAGACACAATAGATTTTCTATTGTGTCTGTGGTTCCGGGGCCTGAGTTAATGAAGATAAACAATGGTTAATTTATTTGCATTTAAATTATTATAAAAACGTTAATAAACTCAAGGATAAATTCAGAAAAACTGGATGTATTATATATGCAAGTTAGATTCTAGAATCTAGAGAATCTTTAGTCTTTATTTTTATTAGTGTGTATAATTTTTCCTCTCAGTAACAGTCTAAAGAGTAAGGAAAAATTGTGGAATTGGTGAAAATAAAGTTATTTGTGTGATATATAAGAAAGTAAGGTGAGTTTAAAATTAGAGTTTTTATTTTATTTAATTGAATTAAAACCTAAGTTTAATAGAAAATTTGTCGTTTAGATAAAAAAAATAGTAATTATATGATTTTTTATGGAAATAGAGAAAACACTAATTAGTATATTTTTTTCTCTGTGGCCGACACTGGTCGATCGTTAAAATTTAAACAATTTCTTTTTATTTTAAATATCCAGGTATTTTATAAAAGGTCTAAAAGTAAGTTTTTTTATCAATGACCACGTGTCGTATGGACACGATTTCTGTTTGTTTGAATGCATTAATATCAGGAACAACTCGATCGATTTCAAAAATTCTGTCAACGCTAAATATGTACATTTTCTATGTAGAAATGGCTTTCTATACTGATTAAATTAATTATTAAATAAATGTAGTCTGTTCAATAAAGCTTCAAAAAATTTATCTACTTCAGTTAATAAATAGCTTAGATAAATACATAGTTTAATTTGTTTGAAATGTTAAATTCGATAATGCTCACGAATTTCCGCGTATGTAACTAATACCATAAAATCATAGATAATATAATATCAGGTAATATAATACTAGTAGCTATTTAGTTATCCGTGGTAATACGGAGATCCGACTTGATATAGATTGAAATGTACGTAAGCGATATTCCGTCGAATAATGCGGGTAACTTTAGATTATAATAGTTAGCGGGTAGTTGGATATTGTTAAAACCATAGATAACGAGGAAGCAATGGTGGACTTTATAAAACTTTATCTGTGAAACAATTTAAAAAATATCCTGAAAGACGATTTAGAAGTTAAGCATCTAGGTCATTAGTGCCTAATTTAAATGAATTAATGTCGAGATACTTAATAATCGATTAATATTAATAATTAAAAAATATAGCTTAAAGAAAGAAAGAAAGATAGCTTTAACTACTTTGGCATAGGATAAATAAGATCATTCTATCGGATCAATATGAAATACAATAGATAAAGAATTACATACAGTATAAATATAATAATTAAGTACTTACCTACTAATTTGTTCCTGGCAAAAAAGTTTATTGTAAAAATACTTAGAATTTAAAATAACAGACATTAGCCTTACATTAGCTTATAATTTTGCTGAGGATCCAGTATTTTCATGTAGTCCAATTAACAACAATTACATAGAACACATAACAATTTTCCTACACAGTACAGTAATTTCCTACTGACTATACTACTAAAGGAGAGCTATGATTTTTAAGTATATGTCTATGTATGTATGTATTTATATTATTTCTTTGGCATGCCCTATACTCCAAACCACTGGACGGATTTTGATTTATGAGTCGATATAATCATCAGAATTGCGATAGGGAAACCCGTCTGCTAATTTATGCCCATAAATTAGCAGACGGGTTTTTCTTTTCAAAATGATATTGTTATTTTCAGTTACAATGTTCTACCAAATAATAGCATGTGTTCTGGCTATAATAGTATGGTCCTTCTTCCGGGGTAAGAAGTCAGATGTGGATGATTTGCCCGGACCACCACGATGGCCCATCGTGGGCAGCTTGCCCATTTTCCTGGGACTTAATGAAAGTATGTATCATCTTTATCCGACTTTGCTAAAAGGGGGGTTATGTTTTTGATCAATGATTTGACGACAGTTGATTTGGTACGCTTTGTAGCGTAATGCATTTAGAATGTAGATATTTGTAGTGTTAAATGCAATTTATAAATACATAGTTGAAAAAAAAAAATGGTGTCTAAAAATTTTTTAAAACTGAAAGAGTAGTTAGTATTACTCTGACAAATTAAATTCTTGGGTAGGCGGGAGTTGAGTGGTCGAATGGAGAATTTTTTTATATTTTTTACAAAATAAAAAAATTGAGTCATATAATGCAGTAAGTAAAAAATATTTTTCAGGTGAAATATTTTCAGTGATAACTGGTTTTTCGAAGAAATATGGCCATCGTGTTGGTATGAAGATATTTCATTACAATGTTATCCACTTGTATAATCCTAAGGATATTGAGGTAATTATATGTATGTACTAGCGGTGCTCCGCGGTTTTACCCGCAGTGCTCCGCTCCTGTTGGTCATAGCGAGATGATATATAGCCTCGATGCTCTCGATGATGGACTTTCTAACACCGAAAGAATTTTTCAAATCGGAGCAGTTCCCGAGATTAGCGCGTTCAAACAAACAAACAAACTCTTCAGCATTATAATATTAGTATAGATTAGTATAGATACTATTGAATACGCATAAAATATCGCTCAGTAATAATTTTATTTTATTTTTTATTCTTCATAGTTCTTAAAAAATACACTAAAACTAAAATGAAGTAAAAATTAAAACAATCACCAGATGTATTTGCGTCAGAAACAAGAGTATAATTAAAATAATATAGGAAGTAAGTAACATTTATGTTTTTAATTTTATATCATTTAAAAAATGCAAGTGTTCGAAATACGAGTAACAAAAAGAAAATAAGAAATGAGATCTTTGCTTTATATGGCATTATTGAAGTTAAAATCTACAGATTAAAAATAGTAGAGTTTATCATTAAGTAACTTCCTGCACGCGACTTCGCCCATTTTGTAGAAAATTTATTACAGAAACCTTCCTTAAAAACCACTCTATCTATAAAAAACAAACCTCATCAAAATCCGTTGCGAGGTTTTAAAGTTTTAAGCATACATAGAGACAGATAGATAGATACAGCGACTTTGTTTTACCCTACGTGGTGATTAATAGTACACTCAAATGGACATAAATAAAACGTTTCTCTTTCAGATGGTTTTAACAAATTCAAAGAATATATCGAAGACGAAAGGATACCTTTTTTTGGAACCCTGGCTCGGATCGGGGCTGCTCATTAATACAGGTAGGTATATATGTTTAATTTTCTTTGTCGTCCTAGATAGCTTCAAGTCTCAAGTTTTCTGGCAACTTAAGCCCGTACGAAAGTCCGTCGTTAACCTAAGTTTTGAAGTTTTAAATAATCTTTCTCAAAAGCTTAATGCTAATTTCTTTAGCTGCGAGATTTATTATATTTCTAGTTCAAAAATCCATTCGCTTTTTATTAAAAAGTTTTCATAAAATTTTATGGAAATCATATTAAAATATCCCCGTACACTTCCAAGTTTTTTAACAAGAATCCTCATGTTTTCCTTTTGAAATTAATATAATGATGGCCGGCGATGCTAGATAGCAGGTATATATTTTATTACACAGACTACATGTTCATCTATAGATACGAATCTATCGTACCATAGGTGCAAAATGGCACAAGCGGCGTAAGATCCTCACACCAGCGTTCCACTTCGACATTCTGAAGAACTTCGCGCGCGTGTTCGAAGAAGAGAGCCGTGCAATGGTGCGTGACCTGCACGAGCGGCTGCAGCGCAGCGAACGGACCCTTGACGTGATGCCCTTTATCAGCGACTACACGCTCTATACTATCTGTGGTAAGTCTAAACTACGGGCGTGTTTGAAGAAAGGAGCCGCGCGATGGTTCGTGATCTGCATCAGCGGCTGCAGCGTGGCGAGAGGACCCTCGACGTGATGCCCTTTATCAGAGATTATACTCTCTCTCTATTTGCGGTAGGCTCCTTATAAATAAATACGTAAAAGTGACGTTAAGTGCTCCTTCTGTGAATTTTTTCTGTGAAGTCTGATTTAATCTTTTTAGGGCTTACAGTAAAAGATTCAAGATAATGTATTATACAGTCTTAATCTTATTTCTCTGCTTTACTATTTGCGGTAGGTTTTATGAAGGCTAGGCTTATATACTGTTTAATTTTAACTTATGCCCATTATTTAAAGCGTGTTCACAGTAATACCACAGATAATATAATCCTATACTAGTAATTCTATGGAAAATTAAAGATCACATATTAATTTTTCAGAAACGGCAATGGGCGGCCGATTGGATTCAGAAACTAATGCTGCGAAATATGAATACAAGAAGGCCATTTTAGGCTTGGGAAAGGCTATCTATCGCCGTTTGACTCGATTCTGGTTGTTTTTTGACATTATGTTTTATTTATCACCAACTGGCAGACAATTTAAGAAGGATTTAGAACATAAAAGTGTGTTCACGAATAGTGTAATTGAGGAGAGAAGAAAGAAGAGAGACGAAATAGACTTTACGGGGTCGGGGAAGAGAATGGCTTTGCTGGATCTCTTGTTGGAAGCAGAGAGTAAAGGGGAAATTGACATGGAAGGGATAAGGGACGAAGTGAACACGTTTATGTTTGAGGTGAGTAGAGATGAAATAAAACTAATATTACTATTGTTATTTGTTATCGCGAATTGCATGAAAGTTCTTTCTAGTTGTTAAAAATCCAGAAGGTCGATAACGATAGTTGGCAAAGTGACCATATTTTACGTCAGAAGAAGATGTCTTGTCTTGTGATGCCTCAATCCTTGTCTTTGTCCGAGTAGGTACCGTGAATTTCTTTCTGATAATTAATTAATAATTACTGTAAAAAATGAACGAATGAATGTTTTTAATGTTTTGTCTAGATGCAATTAAGAAAGCAATGATAATAACTTTAAAGGGGAGGACAACAACATCTATTATTATGAATATAATAGAGTGTTGTTTTGATGAAATATTTTTGCTCCATGTCTGTTTATTATTATCTGACCGCCTCCTTGGTACAGTGGGTGACGCGTGAGCGTAGAACCGAAGGGTCCTGAGTTCGATTCCCGGTGGAGACGAAGAAAAAAAATATCTCTCGGTCTGGCAGGACACAGAAGGCTGATCACCTACTTGTCCCTAAAGAAAATCGATCAGTGAAACAGATGTATAATGCATCTGCTCCTTACCCCACTTGGGGACATGGGACTTCACTGTTTATTTTTACTACGTTCAAACTCAAACTCAAACATTTATTTATTCAATTAGACTTCTTCCAGAAGCACTTTTGAATCGTCATTACATTTTTTAAATTTACCACCGATTCGGAAAGCAGTATCTATGGAGAAGAACCGGCAAGAAACTCCATAGTTGCTCTTTTAAAGTCATGTCCATATACAATATAATTTTACATTACATGTTACTTACATCTAACTACATCTTCTTATATATAAAATTCTCGTGTCACAATGTTAGTCTGCATACTCCTCCGAAACGGGTGGACCGATTCTCATGAAATTTTCTGTGCATATCGGGTAAGTCTGAGAATCGGCCAACATCTATTTTTCATATGTACCACGGGCGAAGCCGGGGCGGACCGCTAGTAATATATATTATCATAATATGCCAAAGATTATTTTATATTATAATGTTACGTTATTATATTATATTGGATATCATGAAAAAATGTAAAAGATAAATAGGTTATGTGGGTACTGAGTAAGTTTTTGTTTGTAATTTACTGTGTCGAACTTCAGAAATTGAAAGGCGATTAAAGCCCTACTCTTCAAACGACGCGCGACGCCAACAACTTTCAGGGTTGTCACTTGACAGTCTCACTTTGACATCTGTGTACCTATAGATTGATCTGGTTTTTTTAAACCTAATTAGATATACATTAGTCGGTTTGGATGAATTCAATAAATGAGAATAAACTATTTTTGAAATAATACGATTACAGAAGAAAACAAGTTTTCGTTTCCAGTTTTTTGTAAGAGCCTCTCTTTAAATTTATTTAATCATAATTTGTTGATAAAGTGGCAACAGAAATACATATTGTCTGAAATTTAACAAATTCTAACCATCACGGTTGATGAGATACAGCCTTGGTGATAGATGGACGGACCGACAGGCAGACAACGAAGTCTTATGGTCGCGTTTTACGTTTTAAAAACACAGTATAGTTTAATAGGTGGCATTATCATTTAGCAGTGATCTCTCCAGCTCAATAAATTTTATGACGAAAACGACAAGGTGATGAGACCAAAAATAAAGTGTAACAAATACATATTTAGAGGCAGCCCTAACAGTTGACGAGGTAAACCCAATCATTTTGAATAAACTGCAATTTATCCAGACTTGTTCGTTCCGCACTCCACATCGATTGATAAACTGAACGGATGCATTTTAACCCACTCCCTTTGATGTAACTGGTTTGTAAGGTTTGAGTAAATAGTAAATACCTTTGGATAAGGTAACAGAAATTCAGAAACATGTTTACAAAGCTTTGCGTTAATCGATATGTATCGTATATTCGATATATCGTTTGAATAAGGTTAAGCTAAATTACATTTCAACCGATTTAAAAAAAATATTCGTAAGTATTTTGAATTTTGGATTTTTTATCATTGAATGAATTGGAATTTGGAACCTACGAATGAATGAGGTAAATAACTTTTTATTGTAATAAATTGAAAATTGTAAATTGTAATAAATGGAAAAATAAATTGAATTGAATTGTCTTTATAAATTATTCGTTATTTTGATGATTTTTTGTTCCATGGATTTGATTCATTGGAATCGCTTGCAGGCATGGTATTGTTATATACATATGGTATTGTTTTCACAGAATAGGTGGTATCAGTGTTGTGGGATTAGATCCATTAAAATTTCATCGAAAATTTCAACAGCACTTGTTAAATTCGATATAAATCTGAGTTCACAGGAAAAGTAACAACAAGTCTCTTTATATTTCTATGGCTTTTGTTAAATTTTAACTCCTAACACAATTGAGGGACTTAATAAATGTTAGACATAGGTTACACGCTCAGTCTGGCGTCAGTTCAGTCCATCAGTCTGCTCAGAATGACGGGAGAATTATCGTCTAACCGGTTGACTGACGGACTGATGGTTCAGAATGACAAAAATTAAATATTTTAAATATTTTTCACCATTCTGTTGTGAATGACAGCAGACTGATGCCAGACTGATCGTGTAACCGCTCGAATCATTCTCGCGTCAGTCAGTCACCGTCGTCGACGCAATGGAGCAAGACTTGCCGTTTTGAAAATCTTCTTCTTCATCCTGTTGTCGTATTTCATGTATGTTCTCTTTTTTGTAGCCAGGTTTTCATCCATCGCTTCCTTTTTACGCGTTTCTTTAACAGTAAAGCGATAATTATACATATATAGCACAGGCTCTTTTTTTTCAAAATATCCATGGCTAGGCAGAATCAGGTGACTCACTTGACTGTCGTCTTCACTTTACGAATGATGACTAACGTAAGTTTTATCAGTCTGCTGTCAGTCTAGACTGAGCGTCTAACCGTGTTTTTCATCCATCATTCTGGCACACAGAACAGTAATTCTGGCATCAGTCGCCGGATCAAACTGATGGACTGAACTGACGCCAGACTGAGCGTGTAACCTATGAATTACACGTGTCGCTTTGGGTCTGTTTACTTATCATGACTTTTAAAGGGAAACTCAATTTAAGTATGATTTCTTATGACAGTGACTTTTTAATTTTCATAGACCCATATCTATAGAAATAAATATACACTAACCTAATCTACTAGTTTTTCGAAGGGTTCGCCTGTGTTTTCTAGACATTAACAAATTATACACTAAAACCTTTCACGAATTCCACATATTTGTAGAGTGAAGATAAACAAAGAAAATTTCATGTTTTGATTTTCCCGCTCTCTTTATTACATTAGTTTCATAAATATGTATAATGTTCCAGACGGTCTATTACAAATTTATTACATGACTGTATAGATTGGAGTTCCATTGATGGCAAAGCATTCACCTTTTACATTGAAAATTAAATCTGGATGTTAATTGCTAGCACTAAAAGGTAATTACAGTAGAAACTGTTGCTACGAAGTAATTTTAGTTTTGTAATATTACTGTTAAAATAACTCAAAGGCTAGTATTGAGATCAACTTGTACCATTCATTGTGTACTAATAACAATTTTACGATTTTCTATTTTTGATTGGTTAATTTTTTAGGACCTACCTAAGGCTCACTTCTAAAATATACATTTTGGCTGAAAAACAAGAAAGCTTTTGATGCGATACGATAAATAGTTTCGTTTAACCAAATAAAAACGTTTTATGTTTTTGCCTAAACCAGATTAATAATTGATTTCGAAAATAATTTTACAGCTATGGAATAGGAATTGTCAATTTGTACACATATTATTATGCATCCGAATGTACACGAACAAATAGTAATTGTTATTCGATTATTTTGTTATATAATTGGGCTTCATTTATGCCTCTTTGTGTCCATTAAATAGTATCGGAAATCGGAATCACAATTTCACAATTCGAATTTAGCGGAAAACATTGTATATGCTACAGTCAAAACCCTTAACCAGTCAAAAACCTTATTGACCGGTAAAATTAGTCAATAAGGTTATTGACTAATAGGTAACATATAAGGGTGTGGGTTAGGTTAGGTTCGTGTAGGCAACGGAGCGACGGAGCCCCGCTTCGCGGGGCTCCTATTTTTTTGTAGTTAAAAAAAACACGAACCTAAC
>CAJQZM010030214.1:0-11030 GCA_907164665.1 Colias nastes | reverse complement strand
TGGACGTTCTTTGGTTATAAGATGACGTACATTGTATAGAAAGCTATTAATAGGAAACTGAATCATACAGAGTAATGGATGCCTTTTTTAAAAACCCAGTACTAATACATTGATTGAGGTAGGCGGTATAGACTTTATATATGGCCAAGATGGTTTTGAACATTGGAGATATCCATTTTTAATATTTCGAAGACAAATTATGTTCAATTAAGTGAACAGATAGACAATAGACAATTTCCTGACAAATATATAATTTTTTCTATATTATAATAACACTATATACATAGTGTTACGATACTTGTATCATGGATTAGGGTTTATTAATGTAAACAGCGCTGTGGTTTATAGTTTATAAGCAAACGTTAGGTAACTAGCAATAGCTCACGTGCTCAATAAATTTAGTCGACACCGGCAACATAATATATCATATTATCTTTTTTCGTACTAAAAATAAGGTGCCTGTCTGAAATTGGGATGAATTGATTGGAAAATTTTAGGGCGAGGCTTGGCTCTAATAAAATAGGTTAGCAGCTTTTATCCTACTTATATTCGAATAATGGCTAGCAACATCTTTATTAACGATGAGTAAATTTTAATGTAATATAAGTAATGCCTCTTATATGTATAAATTATATTTATACATTAATAAACGTTTGATTACTGTGTCAATCGCCGAACAATAAAATATGTAGGTAGGTACCAATTTTTCTTGTTGTATAATTAAGATAAATATTTTAAGTATACATTTTATTTTATATACATTAATTTTTTATTTCAGCCGAAAATGCAATAAATTTTTCGCAGTCTCAAAAGGCTATTTAAAATTCATGAGCAAATTGACGAGAAATCAATTTTGCCTTTATTTTAAAACTGAACGTTTATGAAGCACTTGTTGCTGCAAATTAATAAGGAAACAAGTTAACAAAAACTGCAATAAACTTCGCTTAGAAAGCTTAATTTCCGCTAGGACTCGAAGAGCTGACATTAATCAAGTGAATTCGTTCTCGACTGCTGTGAATTTCATTACAGATTCGGTACAGTCAAGGATTACCATTATAACGAAGGATTTTTCGAATTCATCACGCATTCAAGACTCAATTTAAAAAAGAGTTCTAAAGAAAAATTGTCCTCGACAAGTTGACAAGAATAGGATGTGAAGCGCTCATTAATTGTTAGTCGCAAAGGCGAATATTTGCTATGTGCTTACATAAAAGTTTTGCTAAACTTTTATCCAATGTCGCCGCTTTGAGAACTGTTTCTACACAATAACAATCAGCTTTCGAAAGGAACATGCTTTGTAGAATATTTGGGACAAAGAGAAAATTCGACCTTAGGAATATTTCATCTTAGTTTTATATTTAGCTCAGTTCTTTTTTATATTTTCAGATTGTGTTAAAATGTTATATTATACTGAATAGAAGTTTTAAATGATTTGTCAAACCATGATTAGCAACAACAACGTGAAATCCAAGTCTTACGTCTTAATATATTTTACAGAACGTTAGCACCTCTCATGCATTCTGTGTTTACTTCGAAAAGTAAACCGCCTTGTGACTTTGAAGTGTCGATCAAAGACAATGAATGGAGCCAAAGCCGTTTGCGACCCCAAAGTTTCCCCATTTGCATCACTTTGGGCGTGGAAAGGCTTTAGTGTTGCCGTGATTAGAGGTTCCCTAGTGGTGACGCCTTTGGTTTAAATTATTTTCTTTGTGTCGTCTGTCGCTATGTTATTGCTCATTGTAAAACATGTTTAAACATCTTTTGTTGTGCTAAAGATATGAAGCAAAATAAGTGAGTGAAGTTTGGCATAGCAACTGAATTTGAATAAGTTTGCAATTCAGGTTTACAGAGTTGCTTAGTACAACAGCTGTTTGACGTCATAAAAAAATGGATGAGTTTATTGCTTGGGGGAACAAGCAATTAAATGTACGTATTATAATTTGACATAAAAATTTAAGTTTCATTCACCTTTTTTTTGTTGAGATATTGTTTGGCAAGAAATAAGTAGGTAACTACAACGTTGTCAAACAACAGGTATTGCCATTTTATTGTGGCAGGCGTCATTTTTTAAAATGGAATTCAATAACAACCGAACTGGAACTATTGTTATAAATCATATCCTACTAATACTATGAATATGAAGGTTTGTGTGCGTGTATATTCACATAAATATACACGCACACAAACCTTCTTTTATTTGATAACGCAGACAGACCTGACCCACTATTTAGATAGGCACCTTCTTTTGAACTTGTTACAAATGAGTTGCAGCAGCCAGTATTTTATTAAAAAAATAATTCATAATCATTACATTAATAATGGTAATCATCTTCTGAACAATACCAACTTTTAAATCAGTATAATTGAGTAAAAGAAGAATATAAATTGCTTATTATAATAGCCTAATACGCTGGAAAGAAAATAAGACTCAATTTAAAATCTCGTTTGTATTACCGTTGAAGTAGTGTGGTCTGTGGTTAATGTTTTAGACACATTTTGTCTGGGTGACAAAGGCATTTAAAGTACTCTTGGGTACCTATATTGTTATTAACACAAGAAATTATTAAGGAACAATAAAAAAAATCAATAATTTTAATGTAGAATTTCTATAAACATCGATCCATCATAATGTTGTTTAATTCAAAAATTGTTTCGGAACGACTCTAAATGTGTTATACGTTAGTATAATTATAATTATTTTGGAAATAAAATAAATGTCTTTCTTCTTCGAGAATTTGATGAGATTATAGATTGATTTATTTATGCTTTTTACATTCCAGCTTGAATACGGGCAGACTGCAGGAAAAGTCGTGTTTAAAAATATTGTATGTATGTAATTAATTGATAAGTAAGTCATATGTATATGTGAGTCAAGTCAGTATTTTCAAAGAAACGCTAGCGCACCTAGGTATTTTAGTTTTCAAATTACTGAGAATGAACAAGGGAAGAAAGGATCGGTACATATATGCGCCACATAGCTACGTCGTTCTGCGTCTCTGTGGAAACTGCAGCGTGCCTGTTATACGTAGACAGACAATTACGATTGGAGCTAAATGGGATGGCGTTATAGAAACAGCCGTGCTATCCATCACTCGAAAGCGAGCCCGGATGGACCACTTAGCTGCTGTCCGCTATCATCAGACTACTCTTTACCAACATCCGTTTTCCGCATACCCAACGACTGAGAGGAGAAAGCACTTACATTGTACTCTTAATTCTCAGTTTATGTTGATGCTCGTTACTTGTGATAACATTCGTGTAAGGTTAAAATTTCATCATTCATCATTTTATCTATTTGAAATTTTGAATTTGGATTATGAACTTGATTTTTTTTATTCTTTTTCAAATTTAAACAAAAACACTTTTGAATTATCATAACAAAGTGTTACCTTTTACCACCAATTCGGAAAGCAGTTTCTACAGAGCAGAACAGGCAAGCAACTCCATAGTTGCTCTTGTGTCAATTCATTTTAATTTTAGAGCTTTTCATTTCATATAATATTTTAAGAACCATTTGCATTGTTAAGCATGTTCCTACACTATGATAAATATCACATTTCCTTATTATTAGAATAGTAAGTAGGTATCACAAATACACAGTGATCCATATGCGGTATAAATAATATAAATGAAAGGCGGAGTTTCATGTGTTTCATAGTTTCATTTTAGTTTATGAAATGTATATCGAGCGTAATATGAATTATTTACATCAGGGATGTTTGTTTCATGTAATTCTGTAAATATTTGTATAATTCATTCGTTATATATATTTTGTTGGTAGAGCAAATGTATGGAGGTTGCATTACATAATTAATTTAACGATGATTTATATTGCAGTGTCAGGTGTGATTAATTAATTCGCATCTGGAGCTCAGTAATTTTCTTATTTTTTTCATCCAATGCTACCTATATGTATTGCTAATAGTTATGTACCTATGTACATATTTATACAATAATGCGCCACATACAAGTGAACATAAAACTAAACACGATACGATACCATTTGCTTTGTTGTAAAAGAGAAAAATCGATGCACATAAAACGCTGGGTTTTTAATAATTAATTTAGCCGTTCCTCCAGCTTTCATGGAAATATCGAGTAATACGGCTACTTAATTACAATAATTATACTGGTTTATTTAAATTGTCGGTCAATAAATTACTCAAGGCAAAATTATTATTGTCATTATGTAGTTGTGATTAAATTCACTGCATTATATTGAAAATTGCAGTATTACAGTATAACTCATGTTTAACTCGCAAGTACCTAAATGTTAAAGGAGAATGACCACGGGTGGTATCGGTAAAATTTTAGTTGTGCCACGTATTCGTGATATTGTTAATTCCTATTTGTATTAATAATGATCATATGTTTCACTATTAAGTCTTAATTATACCGGATAAATTGAAATAAAAGTAAAAGTTTTTGTTTTGAAACATATATCTATCTCTCTTGCAATATTGCTTGCAGTGTTGCTACTCTCGTATATTGAAAATACAATAACAATTACGACGCAAGTATTTTCAATTTAATACGGTAAAATGATTTGCGGATTTTTAAATAATTGCTGATTAAAAAAAATGTATAATGCAAATAGTTACAGTATCTCAATAGAATAAATACTCGACAAATCGACATAAAAATCAATACCAAGGTGGGTATTTTTAATCATTATAGAAGTTCTAGTAACACTGACAATCTGTTGCGTCATATTTGAAATGAATGTGTTCAACGTTATATATTTTGAAATAATGTTTATTATTACGATTTACTTTTAATATTTGTCTTGTAAATTAAAATATTGCCTATGTAATAAATGTAAAACTTAACGTTCATCGTTAGTTTAAACTCGATAAAGTATTTTTTTGAAGTGTTGAATAAAACTATTGTTTTATTTTTATTGTTGCGAACTGCGGCTTATTTACATAAAAACTTTAATCATATCTAAAAGTACTAACATCAAACTTTAAATTGAGCTATATATCATCTTGACACAATAAGTTTGATTGCGATACCAAGTGCGTATAGTCTCTTGGGCAATCTCCTTTATAAAGCTTATATTATTTTCCCCAACTTGTCCAAGTTTATTTAGACTTATGTTATTATAAAGTACTTAAATATATAATAAAATGCTTAAATATATACCAAGGTTTTTAAAATCGGATGTATAATAAACTGACCATAAAGGAGACATATACTATATTATTGATCATAATTTAGAACAAATAGAGTATTGTACATATATTATAGGTCCCAAACCAACGCTAGGTAGAGAAAGCTTTCAAAAATATTAAATTATATAACATTGCCACAAAATGATATTCTCGCAATTATATATTTCGTTCAATAAACAGGTTACTTAAGGTCTTTATTCAGCCTGAAAGGGAATTTCTTCTTTCTTACATTATTTGTTGTTTGTTCACGGAACATCTCCTTTCGAGACCTTCCGACTATCACCCTCTATATCAGTAACACCTTTACGGGAGTATTGGCCTAGCATGCAATCTTGCTGTTCGACGTCAGCACGTTCCTGCAGGAATTCGCCTCATGGGAGCATAAGCAACGTCAATGCTTACAATTATCTCCTTACTAGGTTTTTAATTATTTAGCGTGTTACGTAAGCGTAAATTATTGTACATAATATCAAAATTATTCATGATAGTAAACTAGTATAATTACATCTGCATCGTCATAGAGTCGAAATCTGAAAAAATATATTCCCCTATTTCAGAAACTCATAACTTTCGAAGTAAACCGAGCTTTTAGGACGAACGATTGAAGAATAAAAATTGCAATTTTACAGTGTTGAATTAAGATTTTATTTCGAAATTTACGAGCTTCAGAAGCCTGAGATTTGGTAATATAACAGCTTCTAATATACTTGCCTTTTCGTGCTTTACATTGATTTTGTGAAATGTTTGAACAACATAAATACTAACCAAACAAATTAGTGTCTATACGATATCAATTACTGAAAGCTTCATTACAGCAAATATGAACACATTTTAAATATTTACGTAATAAACAAAATTAATATCCATTTTATTAGTTTGCTAATAAAGCCGATTTAATATAAATATATAAATATCGCATTGTATTTTCATTCCGTAATCAGGTTAATCGTTATGTGATGAAAATTTGTTTTACGTTCTCTCTGAATTGACTTCGCCAACCCTCGTTATTATAGATCTTAAATGTGTTCAGTGTAAATTCTTATCATATATAGGACCGCTCGCTGATTTTAATTTAACTTAGTTAATTAAAATTCGCATTCAGCTAATTTATGTACCAATTTCTAAAGATAACATTGAAAGGAATTTGTGCGGACTTTATTCTCAGATTTTGACTCATAAACCCTATTAAATTGGAACTATGAATTGAAAAGTAATAAATACACAATTAAATTACTTGAAAATAATAAATACACAATAAAATTACTTGAAAGACGTAATAAATACACAATTATGAATGGTTGACGTTTCAAGGCAAATTGTTTACAGGTAGTTAATTTCGATAGTAGGTAACTATAATCTATATAATATGAATTAAAATGAAGTTTCCAAGAAAACTTTTATTTTTTGATCAAAATATTTTCACAGCTTTAGTAAGAGTAATAATACCAAGATTTCCGTATTATATTTCTATAAATATATTATGTTAGATATGGGTGTTAATTGAAGGAGGCAAAACACAATCTTGATTAATTGCTTCTATCTATATAGGTATTGTTGCCACCCTTAAAGTAATTATCGATCAGGATGGGATGAGATCAAATAGAAGAAGGATTGCGGTCTCCGGTATTCTATTCAAACAATTTGGTACACAACTCATAGTTATCAAATTATATATGTTTGAATATATCGTGTTCAAGTCAAATAGACAGAACAGGCGAATTCAAAGAATAAGAGAAAGGTTTGCAACAATAAAAAAAGAAAAACAGACACATAATAGACGTCTCTGCAGTTCAGTACCTACTGTTGTATTAGAATATATTCAATGTGTATCTTTACCATCTAAGTATTAAAATATACAATATGCTGAATATTACGTTACAATATTAAAGAAATACTTAGGTACTTAATCATGCCTTAAAGGATTTCGGTGTAATTTTGTTACAAGAAGCTTATATTTGGTTGAACACAAATACGGAATACCACTTATGCCAATTTAAATGAGATTCGTTCGACAAAGAGAGGTAGCTAAATAAAACCTAATGTTGAGGTTGAACAATCTTTATGGTTATGGGACTAATTATCTCAAGTATTTCAATACAATGCAAAACCAGATAATTGGATTCCTCACTTTAAAGTGTATGGATGTAATAGCATACCATAATAAATGCGGCTGGCAAGAACTGAATAGTCAATTTCATTAAAGTCATTTACACAATTGCTCGTTTATATTCTAATTAAAGCAGGCAACTCCTATTGTCTACTGCAATCATTATAACTACATTTTTAATTTAAAATGCGAGTTTTATGTTAAACATTTATCATTACGCTAGTGTTTTATCTAGAATTTACCGCTCCTAACTGCCTTACTAGGGGTAGTCCAGAATTTCAATTTTATTCTCAGATATGTTCTTAAAAGTACTTACTTAAAACACTGAGCTTAATTAATAGGAATATTTAAGTAATTTTTAATTTTTCATGTCCTGGTAACCTAATTCAGTATTGTTGAAACATGTATACCTACAATAATTATGCCTTATGGTAGTACCAGATTTCCAGCCATAAATTCCATGCTATCCGGTGATTGCCATGCATATTGCCATGTGCCATCGAAATTTCCATCACCTCAGCCTTAGTTAATTTTCATCTGCTGATTCAATGTAGCTAATTCTTATTCCTACCTTCCCCACGCATCAATCTCTTAATAATAATATACAACATGTATGTGTGATTGATTTTCTTATTTTTAACATTAGCGTGGACGTGAATGTAACATGACGTGAATTACTGACTTGTATTCATACAATTTATCATAAATCTTTCCGTTGAAAGGAGTAGGTATAGCGTAGGTTCTTTTGATTTGCCCATGGGACCCAAGATCAATCCCGGGATTATATGTTTCGTATTAGATGTCCAGAGACTCCAACTAAGTATTGTTTTCTTTAATACTTTTTGAGTAAGTATATGGCTATTATACAAGAGAGATAATAAACTAACATTAAAGTATTTTTTCAATTTCCTTAAAAGTATAGATAATGACTGTATTCAAATAAAAAGAAGAGCAATTACTCTGAATGCCGTATTTATGAACATATTGCTAAGAAATCTTTATAAGGAAGTACTTTGTAGGAAACCATTTTATTTAATCTACGTTAATGAAATAACTATATTCCATCTGATTCTCAGAAAAAATAAGGCATCACGAAACATGTAACCAGATTGCGTTCAACTATAATAAGATTTATACGTGAAATGAATCCAAACAAATCGGGAATGGAGGTTAAATATATACGAAATGGAAAAGTCAATCGGAACATGTTTATTTCTTTCAGGACGTGTTAATTGGGACGCGAAGCACGTCGGCTTGTTGACTTGCGACAGCGCCATTAGGTCGGAGGGGTCGCCGGTCGCCCACCCTAATCCACCCGCAGGTCACCTGCATTATAAATTTCATTTTTAAATCTTGCGAATACAAGTGTTCAGAGAGTATTATTATATTATAAAGAATGCAAACCTTGTTCAAGTGAGCGAGTTTATTTCATAATTTCATTAATTGTACGACGATTTAACCATTTTGCACGACAAACGAATTTATTCAAAGAGCGTTATTACTGGCTATATTAAATTCTCATTAAAACTCAGTATCAAACCACGGAACCACAGAAAATTTATTGCCTTATGTACTGAACTATTTTACATTGGTTATGAAAATAAATAAACAATTCATGGGAACAAATAAGTAAGTTAGCAACGTAAATTAAAAAAAAATTGAAAAGCTTTTGTAATCGTTAGATAGGTATAAATTGGATTGTAGTCGTGAGCTGTGAAGCGCTGCATGTAATTGTTCAGTTGAGTTTTTTCCTGTTTCAGAGAAAAATAGTGGACAATGATCAGTACTGTAAAACGAGAAAATAAAGACGTATTCACTTATAAATGCACGTAACTTCAAGAGGAAATTTTCTTAACATTAGCTCACTATATTTATCACCGACATTTCTATTGTGTTCGTAGATTTTACAACAGTTTAAAATTCTTTACTAATGTTTTAAAGAGGTCTGGAATGATACTTATAAGTATTTATATCGTTAAAACTATGTTGTAACTTACATAATTGACAGTGCGTCTCTAGAGTCAATCTTACTTTGGAGTCGAAATTAAATGAATACTTATAATATGATTAATTAAATAGAAGTGAAAACGTACGTGAACGTGAACGTTATATTTTAATATAGTATTGTGTGCGTTGTCGTGCAAATACATCACCTGGTATTATGCTTTGAGAAATTGCGGGGATTCGTTAAAGATGGGAGTTTAAACCGAAACGTTAATGTTCGGGCGTAGTATGTTAAATGCAAAATGCATTTGCTGATGTGTACTTTATATACTCGTATACGGTTCTAAATAAAAGACAAAGAATTTAATGTATTTCTTAATAATGAAATAATGTAACCGCCATAACCAGAATAATAAATCTGCTACGGTCTAGACTGTAAGTATTACTTGTTTCACATAACTTTAGCGAGCATATTATAATAATTATTTGTAAATACTAATATTGAAATAAAGCACTTTTAGAAAAACTACTGAAAATTCGACTCACAGAACTAAGACAACAGTCAACATACGAGGTTTGAAAAGCGAGTTAAACTTAAGTGTTCAATTAAAAAGTAAGTTATACAATTTTCGATGACATAGTCCTTTAAGTCTATTTCGTTTATTTAAATAAATAGAAAAGTCTTTTATTTTAAACTATTCTACAGACGACTCACGACATTGTTAACTTTTGTATAAAGATATTACCTACCAAGTAATTATATCCGTTATAACATTATTCAAATTCAAATGAATTGTTCTAACTGAAATGTGCATGGTTTCAGGCTCATCCAGGTGATTGAAAGCAGAACATAGATACCTATCAGTTGAATATAATTTAATACAAGCATAGCATAGAAAGCGTTGCTTCATCACAAACTCCACGAATCGGTGACAAAACTTTTCACATAAGCAATATTATTTTTAATAATAATCCTAAATAATTGTATCGAAGCTTTTGTTTATTTGGACCGATCGCTATTAAGTACGAGTGCCAGACCGCAGTATAAAATTTCGGTTTTAACCCGCAATGTAAATAATTATTGTGTTCAATGAAGAGAAGTAATTTGATGGTAGACATTAAATTACGTTATGGACAACGTATTATTGGACGCGTGTAAAATTTGAATGTAGGTAATTTGTGGACCTCGGTGCGTTATCAGGCTTTAGTCATTTTCATTATAACAACAAATTAGAATATTGATAATAAAGCCGTTAATAATATCGAGAGAGATAATGGATTACATTATTTTGTTGTATTAATATAACTATTTAAAAAGTTATTGATAGATGATATTTTCACCCTTCATAAAAAAATTATCTTCAAAAGAACAGAAACTGTGAAACTACTGTCTAAACACGAGTACACTCAATTAAAACTTAAAATGCTACGAGAAAAGAAATAACGTGTTGTATACTTTTTAAATGCTAGCAAAAGTTACAGCGAATTCACGTTTGCAGGATACATGTCTCCGTGTATTAAGATGGCCGAAAGTTTAGCGTGTACAGTCGGCCAAAAAAGTGGTGTACCACCCTAAGGTTGAATATCGCTTGCAGATTCATAGGTGATAAAGATTAGTTTCGCTTGCAGATCGATCTGACAACTTCTATTGCTGTCTTTATCTGATTATTGATAACGACTATTACTGTTTGTAACGTGACAGCTGTTCTTAGTTTGAACTTGATGGAACCAATGACGTCGTAAAATCAACATTTCCATTTCCCCGCATTTCCTCCCAAATATAATTACAGTGACTAATAAGAGCT
>CAJQZM010030213.1:0-25145 GCA_907164665.1 Colias nastes | reverse complement strand
GGTTTTTCTTTGAAAACGCGGGCGAAGCCGCAGGCGGAAAGCTAGTATTTTAATAAAGGAAAAAGGTTTTAAACCAATGTATGGTTGAGCAAATGCAAATGTAAATATATAAATGTAGAAAACGCAAATGCGTGTTCTACATGTACTAGGCATTAAAAATAAGCATTTAGAAGTATAGCCAAGCCAGCCAGTAGCATTTCCAAGTGATGCCAATGAAGGAAAAATTCGTTCATTAGTAGTTCGACTTAAAGTTTATGTGCTACCTTATTTTGAAAACAAAAACCCAATGACGAAGATTGAGAGCGTTATGTAAAAAATAGCATCACTCATCATATAATGTGCTATTAGAAAGTTGAAAGTATTACATTACTAAACGAGGAAAGTATTTGAATACTGCAGTATTTTCAAGGGTAGGTACTCCGGAGAGCTCGGAAGGAGTACAAATTTGGGTTTCCCGCTGATGTAGACGAATGGAACACGTATGATAACTTTTCTTTTATCTTGCGAAAACCTGGGATTACATTTTGGAGTACTTTATAAGATTCTCGACCATTTTCTTACAGAAGCATATTACGAACGTGCTTAATAAAAATTTGGGAACGTTTAATGACACTTTTAAAGTTACTTTATTTTTGTGATGAGCTGACTATGCCTTTGTGGAATTTGATAATATTAAAATCGTATTTGTTCTGTAGTTTCAAGTTATTATAAAACTACACAGGCTTTGTACACTGTAATACTGTAATATTTTATTATGAGTCTCGTAATTTAAAAACATAAAATAAGATTTACTGATTTTAATATGTATCTGTCCTCATTTTTCTTTATTATATTATCTAAAAAATTGTAACTCTCAAGCGCTCAAAGCGAAAATGTCTCGAGAAAATAAACTTAGGAAGCACCAAAGCGGAACGATTCAAAAATCTAATAAAGATGAAAAATAAATTCAAAAATAAGAAAAAGTGAGCGAGTCATATAAATTTATAAAACCAAAAATATCAAAAGTGAGCGGGTCATGTTTAGTTTACAACACCTACTTGTTTTATTTCATACTTTTTACTATTAATTCATCATCTGGACTCTAGATTGCTTCTGTAAAAAATACAAGCTGTTACCTGCGGCTTCGTGCTCGTGTTTGAACAAAGTATTATTGATTGAGGTAGTCTTATGAGGATATAATTGATCAAAATATATTAAGCACTAGCTTACCGCCCGCGGCTTCGCCCGCTTTGTCTAAAACCTAATAAATTATATACTAAAACCTTCCTCTTGAATCACTCGTTCTATTAAAAAAAACCGCATCAAAATCCGTTGCGTAGTTATAAAGATTTAAGCATACATGGGGACATAGGGACAGAGAAAGCGACTTTCTTTTATACTATGTAGTGATGTATCGAGAGCAGTATAATATAACAAATTATTTTTTGATTGATATTCAATTTTCGGGTCAATTTACTTCTGGGGTTAAAACATTTTATATTGCAGATTAATTTATATGATTGGTACTAAAATTAATTGATATGTACTTTACCTACACTATTAAACATAAATTTTAAAGGAAGAAATTCTTTTCAAATAAAATTGTCATAAATTTATCAGAATTCCCTTTTCTTTTAGGATGGATCTTTGTAAATTTAAACTTTATAAATTTGAATTAGGTTCTTTTCAAACATTTCAGTGTCGATAATGTAGGCTTTATAGGACTCTAAATTATATTTCGCTCTCAGTATTCAAAAAGGTTGGAATAACCGTTGTAAAGTGAATTAAAGTTATGATAAAAGTTTTAGATTAGAAAAATAAATTTCAAAAGCTATCAAATAAAAATAACTTTTCAGATCATATCGCGGGAGTCTTAATATTTTCAACCTACATTGAAGCAATTTTATGTTTTTATAAATTTTTGATAATTTATTTATTTATTTATTTAAAAAGGATAGCCAACAATTGTTAACACTATTTATAGACATACAAGGAAAAATACAATTTTACATATCAAGTGCAACGATTAATTATAGGCTAACACCACATGCTATATTTAACTTATATTTAACAAACTCAAACTCAAACTCAAACATTTATTTATTCAATTAGACTTCTTCGAGAAGCACTTTTGAAACGTCAATACATATTTTTTACATTTACCACCGATTCGGAAAGCAGTATCTATGGAGAAGAACCAGCTAGAAACTCCATAGTTGCTCTTTTACACATGTTATCATGTACCATCTTCGGTTTTTTCTTTAAGGTTGAAAATGAACAACATCATTGTTACAAGTTTGTATGATAAATGGAATTTACATAAGTTATAATGTAACATACTTCGTTTTTGTTATGATCAAAATAAAGTCACCCCTTATATGTCATAATAACTTAATATTCAGTACGCGTAGATTATATGTATTATGTAGATTATACAAACAAGTGACGAATATGCTTATCAAAACAAACAGCTGTGTAAATCTTATACGAAATATGACAGGTTGTTCAGGTATTAAATCTCTGAGTTGTGTCTCAATTTTCATTAACCTGTACTGTATTTATTAAACTGTATTTACATGATAGGATAAACTTTATATCTATATGTACTTAGAGAATGCCATTTAATTATAACAAAATAACGTCGGAAGAATAGTCAGGGCATAAAGAGAACTAGCTGCACCTCGCGGTTTCAGCTCAGTACCTTCACCTCAGTAGTTCCTGAGATTAGCGCGTTCAAACAAACAAACTCTTCAGCTTTATAATATTAGTATAGATTAAAAACATTTTAAGTGCGTTAATTTATATATTAAAATAATTGCAGTATATTTGTTATATTAGTTTTTTTGTTACTGTAATCAACTTAAGAAAGAGTGAGTCCTCCTGACACAGGTTTTCTTCTAAACTTACTAGAAGGTTCAATTACTGTCTGTAATAAAAAATATTGCATGTAATAATTTATCATTTTAATTTGCCACAAAAATACAATGAAAAAGACTTTATATGCATATTTTCATTATATATTTTATCGTTGACTATTCCAGGACTATATTATAATAAGGTAGAGTAGAGCTGCCTTAATTGTCACCGCTTCGTTGGAAGCGCTCGGTAAAAAGTTTTAATTTAATTTGTAGTTCCTTGTAAATTACTAGTAGTACAAACTAACATTTGTTGTTGTTGTCCACATTACTAAGAGATATAAGAATGGCTTACAAACTATCCATGCAAAAGAAAATAAAGACTAACATTTTCATCCTTAAAGTGGGTGAAATATTCTTCGAGTATTTTTAAGCCTTGGAAAATGAAAAGTAATTTATATTTATTTATGTCATACCTATTTTAAAAATGAAATGATGTGTAGGTATAAATAAATATGTTTTTGATCTAAAAATATTAAAAATCAAGAGTGACTAGATTTTGTATGTGTATTTTTAAATACAATATTAAAATGTACGAGTTCATACGGGGCACAATTTTTAAGATAAGTAAAATGAATATTTTATCATTTCGCCAGTTAATCTCCACGAAGAGATATTTTTTTTGCGTAACTTTTAATGTATATAAAGGGGAATAGGGAATACGGGTTTGGAATACTGATGTTATAATTTTTTTGTGGTAGTAAAATGAAGATATTTCTGACTAAATATTAGAGTGTTTATTATAAACCACGTTTTCATAAAACATTTTCAAGTAATAATTGTATAAAGAAGTATCTAGGTATTATGTGGATATGTACATTCTTATGTTTTTTGTTCTGTCGTTTATTACTAGATGTGCCCCGCGGTTTTACCCGCATTGCTCCGCTCCTGATGGTCTTAGCGTGATGGTCTATAGCTTTCCTCGATAAAAGGGCTCTCTAACACCGAAATAATTTTTCAAATCGGACTAGTAGTTCCTGAGATTAGCGCGTTCAAACAAACAAACTCTTCATAATATAAGTATAGATAGAAATAGAGGAAACATACAATTTGAATCTTTGTAATAGATAAACACAAACTTAATCTATTTAGAAAATTCTTGCGTTATTTTAGTTTTATATCTGGATGTTCCGGAGCATAGCAGGCTAGTGCAGGTAACTAGAGAAGAATATAATTTTCAAAATTATATTATGCTAGCAAATAATATGAAAAATAAACGAAAACGTGAAAATTTGTGCCACAGAAGAATAGTAACATCCAAAATGGCAGACTAAATTCACGTAAATTACTCTACCTTGCGGAAAATGTTTTATAGTCCAGGAGGGAGACATACATTTTAGTTAATATAAAGAATGTCTTATAAGAAAATTTATTTATTCTTATATTATTTGGATTTATACTTTAAATATAATATGTATAAGGTGCATTATGGTAATTCCGGATGACGGGTAAATGCAATAGGTAGTGTTAAATTTATACGTAACTATTGATTAAACCAATATGAATGCTATTACCATCAAACCCGTTAATTTTCATACAATACCTTCATTATACTCACAATAAAACGATGCTCTGAAGTAGTATTTACAATTTTCCGAATTACCCCACATCCGGAATTCCCCTAATGCACTATATTTTAATCAATAAAATCTTATATTACTGCACAACCAACTTACCTATTTCTTATTATTATTAAAAAGTTCTACCCATAGTTTGAAAAAGCTCAGTAGCAGTATTACTGGTTAAAAAAATGTTTATATATGGATTTATGTACTTGTTTTTTGTATAAATAAAGTAACATAAGGACTAAGTAAAGAGCAATATTACTAGATAAATTCAATACCGGGTCCATGAACGTATGTGATTGTCTATATTCCACTTTAAAAGATTTGTGAGGGATATGGTTGTAATTATCTCAGTTGTAGATAGAACAAAGGGTTAGGCCTTAATTGAACTCGTGTCCCTTGTTTTTGGACAATAAGGTTGCCTGATATTTTGTTGTTATAAGAGCCATATTCTGAAGATAAGCTTACATTAGAATTATGTCATTGTGGTTTACGATTATTAACATTATTCCATTTTTATAAACGTAAGCGTAAAAAGGTGTAGATATCATATTTTTACAGTTCTTTGAGGAGATTGCGAATAAATTGGGTATAGATATAGTTTTGACCTCTTGTCCTTTAAAAAATTCAACAGTTTTGAGTTGTGGGTAATTTTAAAATTTCTCTGATGTTCACGTTTTGTCTACTATACATTCAAAAGATTACTGTATAAAGTATAAAGGAAAAGTGGCAATATATAAAGAACAGTTACATTCACAAAGCAATCACAACTCAATAAAATACATGCAAATTAACCATAAACCAAATGCACCGTTAGCTCCCTGACTATCTCGTCAAGTAAACACCGTGTCTGTTTTCAGAAGACTAGTGATATACGATACACTCGAGTGAATTTATGGCGACTGCATGAAGCAATTGTCTCGGAGATTCTAATTTTAGCTCGTTTACAAGTTTCAGTAAACTTTGGATTTATAGAGACTGCAAAAGCACTTGCTGGCGAGAATTTAGACAAGTTAGCTAAACTAATTTCGGAGTGTGGACAGATTTAGGCTGTTTCTTACAACATGTCACTTGTTAGTGGTGAAGTTAGTTTGATTGTTGGTTTTCGATCTAATTTCTAAGAATAGATCACGATTTTAAACTTTTAGGTAACTCATAAGATGACAACAATATAGACCTCACTTTTATACTAAAATATTAAATGATAAGATTAAAACAATCTATTAGACTGGAATTGACGTCTACTGATTGTTGAAATTGATATTTTTGGTTTTATGGCATTCAAATGCTTTATAAATTATAATTAGGCATCCGCCCCGGAATGGCGCGAAAGGATGCGGGTTCGAGTCCCGCCTCGTGATCGAATTTTTTCTATTCTTTATAAATTTATACGTCTACTGATTTTCATAGTTCATCTTGTACACTGTAGCATATTATGTTCCAGCCATAATTAATAATTATATTTAAAATACTTATTCGATAATATTATATTAGGTACTTATAAAATGTTCACACATGTCCTAAAATTATCTTCAATGCACAAAAAACTGTGAACTATCAAAACTGTGTTTAATACAGATATTGTGTTAAAATCTAGTCGATGTATAAAGCCGTTATCATTGGATCTCAAGCCTTCAGAGGACGCTGTGAGTACACAATGGGATTTTATAAGCTATACAATCTCTATTGGAATTGGATGTATGTTGACATAACTGTATGCTTGTTGTTTGTGGAACAGTTAAAAAGACTTAAAATATTTTATCGTAATTTATTTTTATCGACTAGATCTCCTGTACTATTTTAGTACAGGAGATCTAGTCGATTCATTTAATCTGTATATTAAAATGAATCGCCAATTGTGTTGGTAAGCGCAAACTCGAGAACAGCTGAACCGATTTCGTTAATTCTTTTTTTATAATATTCCTTGAAGTACGAGGATGGTTCTTAAGGCAATTACGTGGTTCAAGGACCTTGATGATTCTGTCACTACATTTGAATTTGTTTTTTTAACCGCCCCCTATAATATACATCGTTGTTGAAGAAAAAGTGACCAAAGATTAAGGAATTGTAAAATGTATCGTAATGTGTTAGTCGTTTCTACCTAATTTATGCTTTCTCTGAGAGGCAGTAACATTTATGAATAGTAAATATTGTATACTATGTATGTTGTAAATGTAATGTAGGAAGACTCATCTTTCAAAATTAACCTTATTAAGCAAGGTCTCTACTACATGACCCATTCTGGAGACATTAAGATGACTAATCAATAAGCATGTAATTATAAGTTCTAGAGTGGGGAACAGTTAAGAAAACACCAATTTAGAAATTAATCTTATTCAACACGGAATCTACTATATTCTGGAGACCTGATGATGACTAGGGTGGAGAACATCTCACCTACAGAAATATAAAAGATGGAGTACATTATTTGACGTAATTCTATAGAACGGCCTCTATCATGAACGGCCTCTATCAGGCAAATGTATTTAGCGTTCTCTGTACATCTCTACATACCTAGTAGGAATATATGCATGCAACCTACACACACCGAAAAAATTAGGGTAACGGACAAGAAATCGTGTTTTTTTTCGACTTGTTATGTATTTTGTAGTTAGTTAGTGGTTGATTTTTTAAATCCCTTACATCTTTGAAATGATGAGGAGAAAAAAAATTGTGTATCGATTTTTAAACATTAAAATATTATACCCATTTAAGAGTTTGGTGCCTATTTATCGACTATAGCAGCTTCAAATCAAAAATATTGTAACGTGTTTTAAACTGAGTTTATTTTTTTCTACTGTTTATCTTTAGACGCATTACAAAATGAGTGATTTTCCTGCGACTGAAGTTGCCAGAGCCATAGCAATGACTGATGTGGGTCATACCTTACGTTCAAATACAGTGTAGGTGTGTCGGTATCTATGGTCTATTACAATGTTCAACGGTATAGTTAAACAGTCTTAAATGTGTTGGCGCGGGCAAGGAAGAAATTGGGCAACTGACGCTTTAGATGACCGTTTTATAAGGGCGCAAACTTGGATAATGTATTTTGTTGTGGCTTTGGAAAAATGCATGTGGCGTGTGTAGATCAGTACCACCATATTATAGCAACAGGAAAAATATAGTACAGTTGAAGATTAAACATGAGAGCTTCGATCAAATCTATTTTTTTATGATGTTGTAACTTTAAATTTATGGTTTTTAGCATTGTTTCCTTTATTTGTGTCTATAAGACATCGCCGTCATCTGATTAAATCGGATATTTGTTTGGATGACTAGGCCGAACGTTGATTTAACAACATCACTCACGACGTCCAACTAGTTAGCGAATTGTAATATAGCCCTTTGAACAGAGCGGATAGAACGTTCGGCATATTGTTGGATGACGAGTTGTTCTTTAGTCATTCAATTAAATGTGGTCATTCAATAATCGCTCTAGTCTTCAATCAAATAGCAGATTCCTCCAGATGACTGCGACATATCTAGTATCTTATTAAAATCCTCCGATTCAACAGATTTTCCAGAGAGTTGACGTCTTCAGAAGAGTATATTTCGTGAAGTAAAAATTTAACAAAAAAATAATATTGAAAAAAACCTTCGTTTTTCTTAAAAAGATATTTATAATGACGCCTTATTTGATTAATAGGTATATTATCCCGAATGTTGGGTTGTAGAATAAAAACGCCTTCGTCACAATTAATATTTTATTATTCCTTCACTTGGTACATTCACTTGATAGTTTTCTTAAATCTTAAATAAATCACAAGGCACGGCTATGGCACTAATAGACCGCACTGGTCGGCTGTTTAAGATCAATTGGCTCGCTGATCGTCTCTTCAAAAAATGTAAGCGATCGACTGACAACTAACCGACTGGAGGGGAGGTTAATTTGTCAGGCGGTAGATTATAAATACCAGAACTTAATCTTGTCGAGTTCAATCCCCTAAAGACACAGGTTTGCGCGTTCACCACTAAAAAGACCCCATTTGTCGTAGAACCTCGGTTTAAGAGTACTCCCCTTAGTATATCGCCGAAAATCGGAATCCTCGGAGTTGAAATCTCGAGTGACGTTCAATTCCGCGGTCATTTGGAAGCGAAGGCTAAATTAGCCTCGAAAAAACTTGGTGTGCTCAGTAGATCGAGACAGTACTTCAAGCCGGCCCACCGACTTCAGCTGTACAAGGCTCAGGTGCGACCGCATATGGAGTACTGTTCTCATCTCTGGGCCGGAGCCCCACAGTATCAACTCCTTCCTCTTGACCGCATCCAACGTCGAGCAGCTCGAATTGTCGATGACCGTAGGCTTTCCGATAGGCTCGATCCACTGTCAGTGCGAAGAGACGTTGCGTCTCTCTGTATACTGTACAGAATCTACTATGGGGAGTGCTCTGAGGAATTGTTCCACCTTTTACCAGCCGCACAGTTCCACCATCGGACCACACGCCGTAAAAACCAGTTCCATCCGCACCATCTGGATGGTTGGCGCTCCACCACTGTCCGCTTCACCCGCAACTTCCTTCCGCGTACGGTGAAACTGTGGAACGATTTGCCACCTGCGGTGTTCCCGAACAACTACGACATTGGGGCCTTCAAGAAAAGAGCTTATTTGTCCATAAAAGGCCGGCAAAGCACCTGTAACACTTCTAGTGTTACAAGTGTTTATGGGCGGTGGTGACCACTTAACATCAGGTGGCCCATCTGCTCCTTTGCTTGCTCTGATATAAAAAAAAAAAAAAAAAAAAAAACCAGAAAACCTTGTCGATGGAAATGTTCTATGTATGATTTTAAAATTTGTAACACGAATTTATTTCTTTTTTCCTCCGAGAGTCACTGCAAAGGAATTATTTTTATATAATTTATCCATACTATTATTTAATATTATAAATGCGAAAGTAACTCTGTCTGTCTGTCTGTTACTCAATCACGCCTTAACTACTGAACCAATTTGCATGAAATTTTGTATAGAGATATTTTGATACCCGAGAAAGGAACTACTTTTTACCCCGGGACATAGGATAGGTTTTATCCCGCAAATCCCACGGGAGCGGGAACTAGATACGGGTTTTTCTTTGACTGCGCGGACGATGTCGCGGGTGGAAAGCTAGTATTTTTATGAATCATGAAATCATCGGTTCACCCAGTTAAAAGTGCGGAGGTAACGGAACCAACAAAGAGTTCAGTTGAATTGAGAATTTCGTCCTTTAAAGGCGTCGGTTAAAAATGTTGTTATCGGTTTAAGTCAGTTTTGACTTTCCTACGATTTTATTATAGTATCTGGATTGTTTTGGACTCTTAAAATATATGATAGAACAGCAATCAATCTTTTTTTTTTAATATTCTATGCACAGGAAAAGCCTGTTTACTTTTTTTATAGGTAAGTATGTATTAGGCCGGGAGATACTGACACAAAATTTCAGGTCATTTGTAACAGGATGGCGGTTCTACAGGGGTCTTAGTACGCAATGACAAAAAGAAAAATGATGGTCAGAACACTGGTACCGGCGGACTAGTTGCGTGGGCGTTAGTCGAACTCGTCGGATAAATAGCGAAAGTCAAACGATTTGTAACACAAAAATTTTAGAATTTACCGATAGCCCATAAAAAGATGTAGGCGGTAGTGACATGCCATACTTTTCCGTTGTGACTGAAAGCCCGCCATACCGACGCGAATGCGTTGATTTAAAAAAACAATTCAACCATTTGTACCAGGCTAACTTTTGCACAGGTAACCATCGTCGTGCAGCCATTAACGAAAATCGCCATGCCATACTTTTCGGACGATTCCAAATGGTCGCCATACCGCCGAAAATCTGCAAAAAATTTTTTTTCGCTGAAATTTTTGTACCAGTATTGCATTTGGATTTTTAGAGAGTATTTAAGAAATAGAAATAGAAATAGAAACATTTATTTGACTCCACAAATACAACATAAATTAACAATGTAAACACAGAAAACAAACAGTTTGAAAAAAAAGAAAACAAGTAAACAAATAAAATCACGATATGTTACAACCTTATTACTACAGTAAAATAAAAAATAAGTAGTAAAAATTAATAAAAGAAACAGTATGTGGAGCCAAACCAGGTAGCCACTCAGTATATGTTGCAACACAGTTACAACACTGATTTTCAGTGGCCCCTCTCTGTAGTGATTGGAGCGGCAGTACGTTCGCAAATATATTACAGCTAATAATTATAATATGTAAAGAAAGACAATAAGATATACATACACATAAATAAATTTCACATTTCTAAACAATAACAATACATAATAAAGTAATACCTATACAGATAGAATGATAATATACCTAAATAATATAAAATATGTTAAGACCTATGAGAAATACGCAACTACACGCAACTAAGGTTGGATTTTGAACTCCTGTAACAGGTGCTTTTTATATTTATTTTTAAAAGAGTGTAATGTGTTCGAGTTTAGTATTGGTGGTGGAAGGTTGTTCCAACACTTAGTTGCGGAGTATTTGAAACTTCCCCTGAAAGAAATTGTGAAACTCCTCGGCATGGCAAGTTTACGAAATGAGGAACGGGTCTCATAGGCGCTGCCTTCCCCCATCCAGGTTAGTTTGGCGTATAGATATTTCGGGGCTTTTGTTATAACCACTCCAAAAAGGAGTGACGCGAGGTGCAACCGCCTACGATGTTCCATTTTAAGGCACCTAGCCTCTACCAGGTACGGAGTAATATGGGTCCTGGGAGGAATGTCCCAACAAAAACGCGCACACGCGTTTTGAACACGCTGTATCGCATTTTTGCTACGGCATAATAACCTTGGACCGTACATAACGTCAGCATAATTGAACTTGGAGAGTACCAGACTCTCACAGAGTCGGATTCGTACATCGACGTTTAGGTGTTGTCGAATGCGATACAGGAGCTTAAGACGATAAAAAAAGATATTTGATAAAATGTGACCATTATTATATTTGCCATACTTCTAGTAGGGGAAAAAGTGCTGCCATACTTGAAAAATTAATTTATTATTAATTTATATAAGTGAAGATTTCCACCACCTAGATCTTGTATTTATATTCGTTGAACCTCAAACTTACAGGAAAAATTAGTGCCATACCGTTACAAATCGTTCAAAATACGAATAAAATCTTACAATAAAAAAAAATCTTATACACAATCGCCACCTCCCACAGGTATGGTATTATCACACTTATATTTATAATCATTCAGGAGTTGTTGAAAAAAAAATGTAGGGTGGTACAAATCGTTCGGCGAGAAAAAAAAATTTGCAGATTTTCGGCGGTATGGCGACCATTTGGAATCGTCCGAAAAGTATGGCATGACGATTTTCGTAAATGGCTGCATGACGATGGTTACCTGTGCAAAAGTTAGCCTGGTACAAATGGTTGAATTGTTTTTTTTAAATCACCGCATTCACGTCGGTATGGTGGGCTTTAAGACCCACCGGAAAAGTATGGCATGTCACTACCGCCTACATCATTTTTATGGGCTATCGGTAAATTCTAAAATTTTTGTGTTATAAATCGTTTGACTTTCGCTATTTATCCGACGAGTTCGACTAACGCCCACGCGTCTAGTCCGCCGGTACCAGCGTTCTGACCATCACTTTTATTTTTGTCATTGCGTACTAAGACCCCTGTAGAACCGCCATCCTGTTACAAATGACCCGGAATTTTGTGTCAGTATCTCCCGACTCCCGGCCTAATATAATAATATTTACTGTCAAAAATTATCAACACTGGATATTATTCAATGACGCCTTTCAAAAACAAAACTAATTTACAAACAGATTTTTATATCTTTACATACGTATTTTTAACTTTCATTTCATGAACTGCGCATGTAAATACCTATTACAATCTGGTTTAATTTAACAAAACATTCAATTCGGTGAATTTTAGTGTTATTTTGCAAAAAAAAACCGCACGTACAGTCCCCCGTCCGAGTCGAACTGACACCGTCAAATTTCGTCGAAAATATGCAATAGAGGTGAGGTTTTATGTGGGTTTTATTATAAATTCGAGTTTTTTCTTGATAATTTAACGATCATAATGAAAATTGAAAAAATAAAGAATACAAATTGTTACAAATATCATAACATATTTTTTGGTATAAATTTCATGTATAAATATGTAGCCGTTTTCCTAACAAAATGCGTTTTATGTTCGAAAAGGGGTTGATTTGTATGTATTTTTTTTATGTTTAGGCCGTTCTAAAATGAAAAGTAAACAATACACTTTGTTAATTATATCCTTGAGTATCACATATATTTTTTTTAAGACAATCGTACCAACAGTTTCCTCAACAAAATTCAATATGTATAAGGTGTTTTTCGGTTTTGACCATAGTGATCACCTTAATATGGAGAGTAAACGTAAGCATATAACAAGCAGGGGCGCACCGCTAGTTTCTATATTCCATAATTATACAGGAAAAGTTCCGAAATTTGATATCCTCGATTTCTCCGTTTTAAAATGACAGAAGTATGACAATCTCAACAACTTTAATTTCATGAAACTCAACATTCAATTATTTCAGCGAACAATAAAGGTTAATCGTGGTTATTTACAATTCCATTTTCACGCGGAAGAAAAAGAAAGGTAACTTTAATTAGGTATGTTTCTTTTAAAAAATGAGCGTAAACTTGAATAGTTTATTTTATGTAGAAGGTATGTATGAAGGTAGGGTATACATATAATCAGACTTACATAATAGGCTCATTAATGACATCCATAATATTAGCATTCATGAAATGAAATTTTCCGATGTAAACGAATTTACGCAAGTGTGCCTATTTTTGGACAAGTGCTTTTCAGGGAATTTTAGTATACAAGATTTCAAGAGAAATACTGACACGGAGAGTTAAAAATAAATTCTGGTAAAATTAGAAGGTTTTTATAGCAACTTTTATCCTTGATAAAGTTTGAAGGTTTGATTAACAAAGTCAAAAGCCTCTGAAAAATTAAGCCTGGTACACTTTTTTTTTAGTGGGGAAATCTTGCATAGATACCCACGGCCTCCGGGGAAGAGGCCGTGGGTTATGTCGGATTCCTACCGACCAAAACCCCACTGTGTTCCGTCAAGCCGCATCAACGACGGGGCCACGGGTATGTGTAGAATTCATCCGTGACCCCATCAGCGGCAGCCCGTCGCCGGGCCCAAACAAGCTAAGAGCCTGCCAGCTCTACCCTCATGGAGCGGCGTGAGCGGAACACGTCTCACGCCGCCTCATCCCACCGGACAATGGACTAAATCCCCGCTCCATCGCCCGGTGCCCCTCGTCAAGGAGGCTGGTTGCGGCCGCGTAAATCAGCCGCAACGCGACGACGACGCCCAATAGGACGTCGGCGCCGGATCGGGTCCGCGTGAGGATCCCTCTCGCGAACCCGCTCCGCCTCCTCTTTCCGCGAGATCACGTCCTCAGAGAACGTGATCACCGCGCGCCAGGATCTGTCGCTACCCACCATTGCGCGAACAATGGAGGGCAGAGAGAGATCCTGGTACACTATACCTGACTACCTGCGAATGTAGTTCTATTGTCTTGTCTTTTAAGTTTTAATAGTACCTAGTAGATTAGTTATTGTAATTTTTAACATAGCATTTCGGTTTTTATACTATTACCTACATCAATATAATTTCTCTACATCTTTGCTATACATCAATAGTCTATAAATATTTTGTTACAAAAAATTAGACAATTATACATAAAAGGAAAAAGGAAATATTTTCTTCACAAGTCAACAAATAATTGATATAACGAACAACTCTCTCTTTTTATAAGAAAATAAATATAGTAAATATTATATAAACTCTTCGTTACACGTGTAGAATCGACGAGTACAATGCTAGTGTATATCTATGTAAATATATGAATGGTTTAAAGGTCGATCGGGATCAGGTGATGTCGATATTACTGTGGATTTCCTTTTGTAGAAGATAAATGTGTATAATGGTATAAACGGCAATTGACTAGAGATTTTTTAAAGTCATCTTTATTATTCACGTGCCCTTTTTGTGTTTAACTTTGTCGATAGATATATTTAGGTATAATCAATGCGAAAAAAAAAGTATTAGTCCATTAAATCTCTCAAAAGTTTGAAATGATTCAATTATCGTCGGTATCGAGGTACCATAGCTGTCCCAAATAAATGAGCTAATAATAATTGAATGTACAATCAATGTTATAATATTATCATTTAAAATATGTTTTCACTTTGATATCATTAAATAATTACAATTAACTGGATAAAAAAGTCTGTTTCCATATTTTATCTTTGTAACTACAAACATGTCAGTTCGTGGACGTTTTTTATAACAATAAAACATTTAAAGCAACATTCAAAATCAGTGCTGCATTCAGATTCAGAGAATATATTTTATATTGTTTCAGTGAAACTACGTTAAACTCGAATACAGACATGTGTTGTAAAACTGTTTGGAAAGTATAATTATTTACTGAATATCAGAATAGAGTTTTAAAAACTAAATACGAGTACTACCAATAAAGGAAATTCGTATTTGTGTGTATGTATAGGAAATTAGCCAAAACCATTCAAACTCAAACTCAAACTCATATATTTAAAACAATAATTTAAAACAATGATATTTTAGTAAAAGTGACTGGGGATCTTAAATAAAATGAATTCATTAAAGAAAATTCCTTTCTGTATCAATGAATTCAAGTAAAAGTAAAATTTCCTATTCTTCTTGACAGAGAAACTTATTAAATGGATCACGCACAGCAGCAGTTGTTAAAAAATCTTATAACAACGAACGAACAAAACAAAAGTTTCATAAACCACAATAAAGAAATAAACTTTCATACGTTTATTCACAAATTTTGAATGTAAAAGTTTTCACAAAATTTAAAAACACAACGCTGGAATAAACTTGTATTCTGCATTTATACGGAAAACAGTTAAGAATTTAGATAACGTTCTGCGGTTTAGTGCTCCCAATGAAGCCGTGTTGGTCGGACGGAACCTAAATTAGGATGTTCTGGTACATTTGCTGCTAATTGCTTGTACGCAATCTTGCCGAAACGTGATTGTATACTTGTACGAATTTTGTTTACTGTACGAAGTATTAAAGATAAAAGCTTTCATGCAAGAGTCATTTATTTTTCTATCATTAAGATTACGCTATTATATGTAAGACTAGCTTTTCGCCTGCGGCTTCACCCGTGTAGTCAAAGAAAAACCCGCATAGTTTCCGTTCCGTTCCGTTAGGTCTCAAGCTATCTCTGTACCAAATTTGAAGTAAATCCATGAAGTAGTTTTGAGTTTATCCCGGACATATATACAGACAAACGGACAAAAATTCTAAAAACTATATTTTTGGCTTCGGTATCTATAAACGATGTCTAAAATTCTCTACTTTTAGAAATGTTTTCATTCTTACAAACAAACATTATTTCTGCAGTATAAATAAGTGAGATAACGACATTGTTATACATAAACTGTACCCACGACCCACGCTTCTTTATGGCGCATTTTAGTTGCATGAGAAATGAGGAAAATAAAAAGACGTGTGGCACTCGGGGACTGCCGCGGTAAAGCTATTGCATAGCATGCCTTCAAGCCACACCTCCGAGCCCGTCGGAGTGGGGAGCGTGAGGTTTTTCGTTACGCAATTTATGGATTCGGTCCCCGCGCTCAAGGCCCGCGATAGAAGCTATGCAATAGCTTAATAAATAAAAATAATGTTTCTAGAGCTGTATATTTTGTCAAATTTGACCGTACATATTTTAGTTTTTTAAACGATTGTTTATTTACTGCAAATATAACAGTACAAAAGAGCTTTTCCACATTTTCAGGACTTGAATTTCTGACACCCCTGCTCAGTACCTGTAACAAAACATCGGTTATGTGCGAGTCGGACTCGCGACACTAAGGGTTCCGCATATATAAGTCCTACGCTTAAGCCTGTATTTTTGTATTATTTCTTGTTATAGCGGCAACAGAAACACATCAGCTCTGAAAATAGAAACTGTCTAACTATCACGGTTCTATCTCTTTCTTAAACTATCACGGTTATATATACAGCCTGGTGACAGATGAACGGACAGACAAGAAAGTCTCAGTAATAGGGTCCTGTTTTCTATTTGCATACGGAACCCTAAAAACGAGTGCTAATATGCTTCTTGTTGGACTTTGCCCAATTTTGCTAGTAATGAACGTCGGTTCTGAGTTCAGCCTCCATGGCGAGGTTAACTAACTTGGCATTTAGATGGAGTATTTGTTCAAATACAAACAAGAAATGCAATTAACAAGATCGAAACTTGACGGCAAACGGCTTCTTAGAACCGCATTGGAATTGCAACTATTTTGCAGAATACGATTGTACTTAAACTAATATATATTAAGTTTAATTTGGGAGGAACTGTTGCTATTATCCAGGGCAAAGCTAGTTAATTCCATGTTCAGTTTGGTCTCCGGGGTATTTTGTTTGGAATTGGTACGACGTTTGAAAAGATTCCTATTTAAAACCAGATTCTAATCTAAAGATATAATAGACCATTTTGTAGTTAATACGCTTATAATATATCTAAAGCCAACCCGTAGTACATTACATAACAGTCAAAATTAGGTACTTAAAACAGAATTTGCTATTTATAAAAGATTATTCCTTGTAATACAGTTCCCTAATATCCAATCATAAAATGACTTAATTAGCACAATTCATAAAGCAGAAAAGTTGAATGGCTCAATCATATATCTGTGAATCACTTCAATCAAAAGGTATATATGTATTGTAAACGAAATTAAATAAAGGCTTTTTTATTTTTATTTTTATTTTATTTAAACGAAATTAATATTATAAATATCTTTTTACAAGTATGTATTCAACAAATTCTCAATATTCTATGTGTAAAACTATACAACATTATTATATGTAAATGAGTTCTGTATCGCCACATTTTGTGCCAATCACAATAAAATAAAAAGGCTTTATCTGCAATCTACGAGAAGTCGGTGCCAAAAGTAGTGTTAAGAAAATGATGACGCTAAGCATGTACTTGATTTGATATAATATAAAGGATTTATTTATTCTTTGTACGTTCATTCTATGAGATCTTATACTAGTCTGTCACCTTGGAACAAGGCTAACTTGTAAGCATACTCAAGAGGATAACGAAAGCTGATCTATCTAAACGCGAAGAGAGTAATAAAATCGATCAGTGAACACATGTGACATCAGCCTCATCACGCATGGGTACACTGGATTTTACCTTGGGTTGTAAATGTTTTTGGTCTTGTTCTTATAAACTACAAGCAAGACGCGTAGTTAAAGGAGATTTGCATGGGAATTAGTTGTTTTGACTCAGTAAAAAGTGATAGATCAGACATATGTAATGTCACCCTCTAGCCTCCTCAAAAATCATGTCATAATTTTTTCCAGTACGATGTATAGTAAAGACAAACAAACAAAGATACGAATAAATACACTTTTGCAACTAGAATATTAGTAAGTAAGGATGTGTCGAAAGAATTAAAGAAGCATCCTCATTCGTAAGTTTTCAGATGTAGCATTTTTAAAAGAAAAATGTAGCGCATCAGAAAAATCAAAGTAGGGTTTCATTGTGATAACGTGAGATTCACTATAGATATTGTGAGATCAAAATAAGAATGACAGAATAGAAATTGCAGTTTTTTATACTATAAAAATCTAATGTATTTATATAGAGCATCTATGTTGTTTAATATACCTGACTTCAAGCGTACAGAGAGTTCAACTAAAGTTGTACACTACCTCGTAAATCTATCAAACAGCCCCAAAACCATGTTGTCTAGCTGTCAATTTCGTTATCTATAATATGATAAATCAATCAATGAATTAGATGTGTCTTAGCAAGGTTCTGTAAGGGACCCAGTCGGTTGTGAAACTGAGTTCCTGTGAACACTAGTTCCAGATTAATGAAATTATAGTACTGTGTGTGTTGGCACTTCATTTATTATTGTTTTGATCTTAGCTGTGAGTAGTATGATTTATAAATAATGGGAATACAGCTAAGTGAATAGATGGAATTGAAAGATTGTGACACCGTAAACAGTATAATAAAATATCATTTGATTAATCTGTGTGAAAAACATTGAAACGTTTTAAAGTATATATTTATGTTTATGTATGTGTGTTTTGAAATTAGAAGAAATTATTTTAAAAGCAATCTATTTGTTCCGATTTTTACCATTCTTTCCAATTATCCTTAAAATACTTCATAATAGAATTGATTGAAAGTAAACTTAAAATTTGCGCGCGATGAATTTCTGTTATAAAATTTCAAAATGCATATTTTAATTGAATATTCTGCTCCTGACAGACCTCGCTGTAAAATGTTCTAACATCAGGTTAAATAAGAATTGAATAACTGAAAGTATTCTTTATTATTGAATTACACGGAAACTTACACGTTTAAATTAATACGTTTTGAATTTAAATTTATTTGTTATTTTCCATTTAATCATGATTTTCAGCGCAATAATTCAACAATATAAGGATCTAGATAAGGATTAAAACCTAGGACAAGATTCTTATCTATACTAATATTATAAAGCTGAAGAGTTTGTTTGTTTGTTTGAACGCGCTAATCTCAGGAACAACTGGTCCGATTTAAAAAATTCTTTCAGTGTTAGATAGCCCATTTATCGAGGAAGGCTATAGGTTATATTATATCATCACGCTAAGACCAACAGGAGTGGAGCCGCGGGGGTGAAACCGCGCGGAGCAGCTAGTGTTTAATATTTCGTTCTCTTCCTTGGGCATTATTTTTGTTCCAACATTTGTCTGCGCTTAAACACTAAAATCTCTTGTAAAACAAGTAAAGGAGTGGAGCAATGCGGGTAAAATCGCGGGGCACAGCTAGACTTAGATTAAATGTTAAAGCTAGAGACATAGCTGTATTGTAATCGTAAATCCAGGTAACCTAGAAGATTTCCTCGATTCAATATAAAAGTACTCCAGTTTATCACACGTGTTGAGTTTTGTTTTAAACACAAAGCGAGCACTTCCGCTAATGACGTGAATCTGGGACAACGTAATTCCTGCATTTTGGCACAAATGGGTCTAAGTATTTGAATGTGGGTAATGTAGGTAGGCTCATTGAATATATTATGAGGCGTGATATAATTAATTAAATTGAAGATCTATCTATTCTTCTCTTTCAATTAAATCATATTGATATATTATTTTGATACTCGAGTAAGATCAGTAAACTTTTACGTTACATTCAAAGTTGGAATATCTAATGTTTGTATTATTTCTATCATTAATTTATCTGTAAACGCCCATTATAGCTACCATGGCTAAAGTTTGTACGGTCTATAAACTGTAAAAAATGCCAAATATATTTATTTATTCTTTATTGTACATACTATACCAAACATAAATAAGCTATACTATAAAAAATAATAATATAGGTACGCTCTATAAAAAAAACGGTAACTAATGTTTTTACGATTTCATTAATAACACTTACATGTTATCCGAAACTTGATATCGATATTATCATGTCAAACTGCAAAAGTTTCAATACATAATATTTAATTGCATTACTTAGGTACATTGATCCAAAAACTAATATAGACAATCCCTTGAATTTTATTTCCAAAGATTCGCTTTAATTATTATTACTACATTAAGTTTTAATAATATTGACTTTATTAAGAAAAGAATAGCATAAATACAATATTTCCACCCACAATTAGCACAAAATACAATGAAATCCGTTCATTACTTATTATTTTATGATTTAAACTTTCTTTCATAGTTTCACACAGAAAATAAAATGGAGGCGTATAATAAAGAGCGCATTCGTTTACTGTAATTTTAATTAAGTTGTGCCTGCGTTCATATTAAATTAATTGCCAGTTTAATTGCAATTTGAGCCAATTGTTTTATATTTACTGGGCTTATTTTGTTCAACTGAACGCCATTTTGTTAACACCTACTTTATGTTTGCATGTGTGATGTTTTATACTACTGTTTTATTGTTAGTTTTTAAATGATGTACTGAATAAAATTAACATATTTATTATTAAAATATTTTATTTCTTACTATTAAGAATCAATTATCAAAGTATAAGGTTTCACATCGAAATTCAATAGTTGTGAATATGATCATTAGGGAGTTTCGAGATGGGAATCAATTTTTTATTTTTTCTTCTAATATCATATTAAACAAGCATTTCAAGAATGTCTTCTAATTGTCCGTCTTCAGCACTTTATATAATTTTGTAATAGGTACTCAATGGGACGGATACATTTTTAACAATGATTCAATTTAATAGTTTTATACACCAAATACCAATTCATCATACTTTTCATACATACAATACGAAAGGTCTTATTTCCTTCTGGCACATTTTAGGTCACGTTATACAGTCGCTATCTGGCATTTTAAGTAGACGTGATTTGTCAGTACATTGGAGATGTATAGCTGTTATTCATACATGTCAGTATGGTGCAGCGTCAAGTGTGTCCTAAATATAGGAGAATGTATATATGTTCTTGATGTTTTGGTCACGGAAAATGTGAAAAATGTATGTACAAAGCTGATATTTAAGATAGAATTAGGTTCGAAGGAATGTAAAAAGGGATTTTTTTATCCATACTAATATTATAAAGCTGAAGAGTTTGTTTGTTTGAACGCGGTAATCTCAGTAACTACTGGTCCGATTTGAAAAATTCGTTCACCGTTATATAGCCCATTTATCGAGGAAATCTATAGGCTATATCATCACGCTAAGACCAATAGAAGCGGATAAACGCGGGTAAAACCGCGGGGCACAGCTAGTGAATAATATAGACACGATTTATAGTCAATTGTGTTCAATATTATATCAGCTGTTTTTATAAGGTTTGAGTTAATTTGGGTGATGATTACATTGGTTTCATCGTGTTGCTATAGGAGACGATTCATTTAGCTACTTAATTTATGAGAGTATATTTATACATAATATACATACATACATACATACAAACCTTTCCTATTTATAATATTAGTATAGATATAATAATATTATAAAGAGGAAAGGTTTGTATGTATGTATGTATGTATGGTTTTCACGTATAAACTACTGGACCGATTTTGATGAAATTTGGCACAGATAATCTTTAGACCCTGAGAAAGAACATAGGCTACCTTTTATTGCGAAATATGTACCACGGGCGCAGCCGGGGCGGACCGCTAGTACATAATATAAGCATTCAGAAGTTAAGAGTTTCGTAATATAATGATCCTAAAGTAAATTTCTGTAATTGAGTTAATTAATTTTATGGTTTTATTAATAAGCCGCGGAAATAAATGTAAAGTCTATAATTTAACAGCACTTTACTATATTTTAGATCAAGCGGCAGCCGTGGGAAAACTTTTCTCATCAAAGGCTTAGAAGAATCTAGAAATTCTTCATCATCCTGGTATAATAGCATTCTAGTCAATAATCTACACCTATATTCTGCATGTAGGTATAGTCTCTCTAGTTAATTCTAATCTCTAATTAAGATTACATCAATATTATAATATTATCTGGGGCTACAATGCAGTACAATGTAAAATGGTTAAAAACTTTACAACTTTTTACTAACTACATATAGGTCAGACACTAGCCGAGCACACTGGCTATGTTCAGGTTACAGTTTTCAATTTCAATAGAAATAGTTAGTTTCCTGAAGATTTTGTTTTTATAGAATAAATGAACAAAACAAAAAATGAACCGATTTACAGTACCACGAGTAAATCGCGAAGTACAGAGGCGTAGGAAAATTCCATCTTTAAGAAGAAAACCTTGTCCCGAATATTCATCAATACTTGAATAAGATTCTTAAAAGGGTGATAACCTAAGAAATTAAGCCCCATTTAAGGGAACGAGTTTGAATAACGCCTCCGCGTAGTTCAATGTACATTTGACAAATGGGTGCCGCCATTTTTCATTGATAATGACAGATAATTTGAAAAAAATGTGCCACATGGGGAATGAATATTTTCGCGTAGGTTCGTCGGAATTTTTACTTTGACTAATACGTTATCTGACAGGATGTGATTTAATTAATGGCCTCGAATTTAGAATGTAATATGTATTTTATATACCAATGAATGCCATATATGTATGATATAATATTGTTGTGGGAGTTAGTATTTTATTGTTTTGAGTGATTGAATTTGAGACTATGAGTGGTTAAATTTTGAAACAGGGTTTACGCGAGTTTTGATTCGATTTTAAATGTGTATAATATCATCAATCCTGAAAAAATCTACAAATTTGTGAACTTAAAAAGCTTTTCTCTCCAATCTGTTTCAAATTTTATATTCCACAGCCGGAAGTCATTTATAAAAAGTATTCGATTATTCAAAATTAATTACTAAACATTCCAGAGAGTCCCGGCAACGTACCCTTCCTAATTTTTCTCGAAAATTCTTCTAATTGTCTTCACCAGTTATCCGAGCTTGTAATTAACGAAAGGAAAAGAATTTGTTTACGACTTCATTATACTGCATTTAATTGGAAAAAACTTGGAGATTTCTTAGTTTCAACTCGTGTTTAATTAAGATTTATCAGTGATTATTGAGTGTCTATATTTTGTCCTGCCTTGATTGTTTACGCTTGTTTCTTACCAATTAAGTAGGTTAATTGTGTTTTATTGTGTTTGATTGCATTTGCTTTTACTGATATTTCTGCTGCAATGTATGATGCTCTGTTTTTGCATTTTTGTTATTTGATAGAGAATATATGAGCATACAACATGTGTGGATACATAAATGAAACAGCCGAAATATTTACAAACCATAGACTTTTTAACTGATTTGTATATTTCACCCGAATATAGATATTATATTTCATAACCCGACGTTTCGAACACTTTACAGCGAGCGTGGCCGGTTACAAGTTTTGATGGTCATAATAATATATAAGTTAATTTTTAAATACTCGCGTAAAATAAAAAACAAGAAAATACTAGCCGAAACATCATCCACCTAATTACCATAATATCAGTCTATTATGTTTTTTCTCTTCACTGTAGGGACGGGCCTCCCATGGGAGTTATATTATCCACCCCTGAAGAGGAACATTTTTGTTTGATTTTTCATTCCGATGGTTTCCTCTGAAATATAGCGGTAATATGAATAATATGCGGATATAATTAAAACGTTTGTCTACAGATCAAGACTAGAAGAAGTTTGTTCTGGAAGCCAAAATAATTTTATAATTTCATAGTTGAGTTTATTGAAATAATTCAGGATGAATTTTCAATTTAATTCTAAGAATATAGAGAAACAAAACAGCTACCTATATAGATACATATATAAGATATAAGGGATAAGAAAATTAATTGAATACTCTCATTGTATGATACAAACCATCTATAAAAGCTTTTGTATTCCCAATACCTTTAAGATTTCAAAATATCTAAGCTTTTATCCGCATTGTTTTGATTTCAGTACAAATGGTTATTTAAATGTTGTTTTCGGTAACTGAAGAGATTTGTAAACAATGTTTTTGGTTAAAATGTTTTGGGAATAGTCTTTGTGAAGTATATAGTGTAATAATTACCTGTTGACATTTTTGTTTTAAGGTAATTGTCTAGTTTTTGTTTAATTAGTTGTGAAATAGTGTTACGATTTACATTGTACACAATCGTATACAGATGTGAGTCATGAATTATGAGGAATGCAATAAAAATAAATAGATAAATATGTGCAATTTTTGTTTGAATTAATTGATGTATATATTAATTGATTAATTGATTAATGTTTCTTATTTAATTTTGGATCTTTTCTGGGTGTGATGCTGAACAACTGAATAAAATTCTTTAAACCTCAAACACTAAAGTTCTCAAAGTAGTTTCATTCTTGTTATTGATTATGAAACTCTAATAGCACTATTCGTGTTTTTACATAGAAATAAAAGAAATACTACTTATAACACATTAACATAAATACTACATACACAATAATAGCATATAACCCACAAATACTCAATGTATGAGATTCAAATGTACGAACATTAATGGAAAGGCCGCTGAGTGCCAAATCACATCGAGATTATAAAATATACTCATCCTTTCATTGTTCAGGATTAATGGGGATAAAAATACGCATTTATATTTGAGAAAATGTTGGTGAAATGCTGTTAATAACCTGAATTTTAATGTTTTCATTGATCGTGTTAATGGAATAAGCAATCGTAATCTGAAATCTATACTATATAATATTATAAACATGAAGAGTTTGTTTGTTTGTTTGAACGCGCTAATAGGCTATATATCATCACGCTAAGACCAACGGGAGCGGAGCAATGCTGGTATAACCGCAGGGGCACAGTTAATGTATTATAGTTTTAGTTTATTGTGTATCAAAAATTTTCATGAGATCTTAGTTAGACGCACTGATTCTATCCCGTTGATTATTACATGTGAGGACTATCATATCATATCGAATATGCCTTACCAAAAATAATTGTATCTCTACATTACACGAAAGATAATTAAGAATTATCAGCTGACTGGCCTTTATATTTTGGCCCAAAATCCCTTACGAGTTAAGGTCTTCATTATGTTCGTGATTGAGATGTGGGGCCGACCTTGATATCGAGAGCGAGGAACTATTTATTAGGAACTAGCTTTCTGCACGCAGCTTCGTCCGTGTAGTTAAAAACATAATGAATTATGTAAAAGCTTCTTTGGGAACCACAGTAACA
>CAJQZM010030212.1:0-21660 GCA_907164665.1 Colias nastes | reverse complement strand
CGATGAATGATGTCGGGAAGTTGCATATATGCTCTGTAGCGAAAACACTTCGCTTGCGCGATTCAGAGCGAGGTGTCGCTACAGGACTCCCCTCCGAGACCGGAGGTCGTAGTACGAGTTGCCTTGCCAGTGCCAGGTATGTTCCAGTGAGTCGGAACAGGAAGCCGCTAGTTCACGGTGAGTCGGAACTGAGTGCGGTGATGCTGCGTGTAATGCTCCAGTGAGTCGGAGTGTGCAGTGAGGATGGCTGTGGAGCTGACCAAGCATGCGCGATCGCACATGGTAGTGGGCAGGACTCCATTTGAAGCCGAGTGCGCTGGCTGGCGGGCGGTGATCGTAGGCGGGGAAGGGATAGGTGGGCATGGACATCATGGATGGACAGAAGGAGTTGTGAACTGTCAGGGGTCACCACTGTGGAGGAAGGAAGGTGGAATTCCTCCATCGAAAAAGGGAGGATCCTCGACCAGTCTACTCGACTGGCCGGCCGTTAAGGCCCCGATGAATGATGTCGGGAAGTTGCATATATGCTCTGTAGCGAAAACATTTCGCTTGCGCGATTCAGAGCGAGGTGTCGCTACATTTTTTTCCAAATCTTTAATTTTCGACGATTTAATAATTGGAACAATTTACTCAGATGAGTCGATTTCAGTCGGTTAAAGTTGTTCCCGAAAAAATTGTGTTAAAATATTATTTTTTAACAGTTTTTATTATGGAGGATAAAGTAGAGTAGCGGTGAAAACAAAAATGTGATATTCATCTGAAACTAATATTCCCTTACCAACCCATGAAGTTGTTTTTCAGTTTCAGTTTGAAATACATAGGCATAAGCAAGCGGTAAAACCGGTCCTAAATCAAATAAAAAATTAGAACTAAATAATAGTTAGTTTCTAGTTACAAATTCTACCTAATGTAACAATTAGATGGATGAAATTATAGCCCGTAATTACAGGCTCACAATATATGGAGTAAAATTTATTCAGTAAAATTAAACTATTAATCTAATTGAAGTTTAATATATATGGTAATTCGGTAGTTTAGTTTAATCTACATTCGAGTAGATAGACGGCTGTTATAAATTATTGGTATCATTTTATGAATAAGAGACAAATTTTCAAGAGACCAACCGCAACGTTAAATATAAAAAAACATAATATAATATTAAATATTTATTATTTTAAATACTCATTGGATCATCATGACAACCTAAATAAAAATAAATATTCAGTAATAAATGTGGTTTTGTGTTGATTTCACTTTTAAGTTGAATCATCGTGCCTACTCAGAAATAAGTAATTGTTTAAAGACAATCTGGTGGTTTTTATTTGCGCCTAATTCTAAAGCTTTCTGCATATTTTCTGAGTAATAATGTTCTCAATATAGTGAATAATTACTAGATCAGTATGTTTTACCTTATTCCTAAGAAATGGCATCAAGAAATCCTTTTATTCGTCTGCCCTGGTCATCCATATAACTGATCACTTTTTTCTTTCAGTTAAATAGTAAATCAACTGTGAAACAGACATTTATTTCCGGCGATAGGTAACCTAAGTAGGAACTGTTAAAATTATATCACGCAAACTAATACACCTTCTTCAGTTTAATAGATAAATAGTGCATTGTGCGTGCAGTTTTTGTTTCAACAATACAAATAAAACAAGTAACAACATTAACCCGTGCTGAATGTTGCGTGTGAGATGACATTCGATAAATTTACCAATTTTTTATGGCTCAGAATATATTTCACGTCCTAAGTTCAAACTACTTCTAAACATGTAAATGATGACGTCGACTTAAGAGGCTTGTAATTACCTAAAACAGCCATTATATAACTTGAATAGCTCAATGTCGTTAAGAGCTTGGTATAAAAAAAACAAAAGAGTTTCTGATTGGTAATGAGCCGAGTGCTAAGTGAGAACCTGGCCAAGGTTTATAATTTTAAATATACATACTTTAATTAAAAGGACATTAATTTAACACGGCGTCATAATTTTCATAATCACCGGCCTATTAAAGAACTTAAGAGCCTCTTATTAAAGCCCTTTAATAGCATCGTAATGGCAAAATGAGAACAACTGGGAATGCTTGCTCATATAAGGTGTTAATCTAACTCGATAGAAATCGAGCTTTTGCACCTATTAGTGTCTAGTGTGTTCCATAATGTGGAATCTCATAAATCATGATACACCCGGCAACAACGGAAGAATGGGCATTGACCGGCCGTCTACCTGATGTACAATCAGTCACATAAACTCTGATAGCATAAACATAAATGTAACATTTAATAAATTCTATCGTGTAATTCTAAATAGAATTTAATATTCATGGAAATAAAAGGTCATTAACTAAAAATGCTGATATGATCTTTATTATGTTTAGAAATCAAGCTAGTTTATGTCACGTAAAAATAATTCTAAGATTGACTGCACCGAACCCCAAGTGTGATTCCCTCTCAATTTATGAGAAACTGGGAGCAGTTCTCGGCGTGAATTTTATTAGGGGTGCGAATCAATAGCCGACCTCGCTATCAACCCTCTCAAATTATTACGATGATGATTACATTACCATAATGCATTATTTGACCGCATTTAAATTGAAACATTACAAATTATGGTGAATGTTATGCAAAAATTAGATAAGGGTACCTGGAAATGAGCTGGATTAGACGGGAAATTAGTTCCAAATGCACTGAGAACACTTAGTAGTGGCAAGTTCACAAATAGTCACTTCACCGCAGTTAAAAGGGACACAGACCGATACGTCCACCGTCGCTGACGGAAGGGAGGCGACTGCACTCGCTAGAGTATCCCCTCCCCCCGCGTCTTACGCACTTGTACAGTAGCCCCTTTGAGATCAGCTGAGTATCCTATATTATTTCACCAAACATTATGACATTAATTATATGCTAAGTGTCTTCAATGGTTAATTATTAATGTTGATAAATACGGGTGGAATAATATTTTGCTTTTTCTATGAAATTATGTTGGTTGTCATCGCGGTTTATATGTTGCTTTTCTCCGAAATGTTATTATGCGTTAATTGAAAAGTAGGTTGAGATAATTGATACCTGTTTACCTTTTTAATAATGTCTCTTCCCTGTTAACTTATTTCGTTTGTTATTATCTCCTAAAGATTAAATTTAAAAAAGGTTCCTTAACCTATTTTTTAATGAATACATTTTTGCTTACGAATAAATTCTTGAGTGATCACGAGAGCAAGCATCAAACACATCATATTTAACGATTAATATGTGAAGAAAGCGCTTCTAAATATTTTCAAATATTCCATATAGAATGTGTTAAAAATATCAACCGCGCGACTCAAATATAAATACAACAAAGAAACGATGATTTACGAGACATCGGTATCTCAAAAGAAATTCTTGTAAAGGAAGTGAGCATTAGAGACAGTCACGCAATTATACTCGTCCAGGCAAAGAAATGTCGCAACGCGTAAAGTGTGAACGATTGCAATTACGAATAACTTGTCAAATAGTATTACGAACACTTGGCTTACTAACATATATCGTGAGTCTAGACAACACACGAAACAGGTTGTGTTCTAAAAATACAAACAAAAATATTATCAAACGCAACATTAGTGGTATTAATCACGAGCATCAAGCACGCCATATATCTGCTATATTGCTAAACTTGTCCTTAGGGAGTTAAGTTGCTAACTGCGTGCCCAGGTGAATGTTCGAAATATATGAGATATTATATATTCGGAAACAGTGATTACAGAAAGTAACTAGCAAGCTTGTGACGGGCCGCGTGAAATTACGAAGCTGAGGCGACGGAGCTTTTCATTATCAACTCTGCAATTTAGGTCAGACATCGCAGAGCAAACAAGATCCAAGGTACTACGTGAGTCTTGACGAAATTGTGTATGAGGAAAAGAATGAAATTTGGTTACGCAAACGGAATGGTTTTAATTGCATATTTACGTTTCTTCTTTGTTTATCTTTTGTGACAAGCCTTATGTTTAATATGCATGTTCTGCTAGCTACGACACTACTTAAGGCTCAGTCAAATAATGGTAACTTATTTATGGTACGAGCATTGCTAGACCAAGGCTCGCAAGCGTCATTTGTAACTGAAGCAACTGTTCAGTTACTCGGTCTTAAACGTACATCTGTTAATGGTTTGGTATCAGGTCTGGGAGATGCTCAAATGCATATTAAACACCCTTATAAAACAGAATCTTTCGAAATGGAGATAGGTAATACTTCGAAAGTCATAAGGTTTAATTGAAACTTCGTGATGTATTAATTACCTACCTCATTATGTTTTCAATAACGAAATTAATAGTTAACTCTTACGTGAAATTTATGAACAAAACTTAATTTTAGATTAGAGAGTATAGATTAGAAATGCGATACAATATCCTTTGTGGAAACAATGGATAGACTAGCTTTAAGGTGCAACAGGTCGTAAATGTTGTGGTCACTAACACGTCAACTGTAATTACATAGCTTTGTTTTCTTAATACGTAACCCAATAGTGTTCGGTTAGAAGTCGAATAGTGTGCAACATTGTTACAATTTAGATGTACTCTGCTCAAATAAAGCAAACATTCAAGCGAAGTAGTCAGACTGTACAAAGTACGACATATTCGTTAATAAGTTGATTATTCCAATTTTTTATAGCGTTGGTCGAACAAGAACCCGTTTTACTTATACACTCACCGGCACGGAATCTTGGCCACTTACAAATTTGCCGATAAAAAACGTTTGAAGTGTTTTTCACGATTTTTTTGTATGCAGATATGTTAACATATCATTTGTTTAATTTTATGGTAAGAAATCATTAAGTTTGAGAATAATCTTTTACCACTTTTTAAGAGTTACTCGAAATTTGTGATTTGTGCGGTTAAGCCGAAGTTACGAATTGTTCATTTTAAACTTTTTTCGATATCGTTTATGCCGTTTTAAGATATTGTTATTGTTGTACTGTAGTCAATGATCATAACAAACAATAAAAAATGCCGTTAACATCTGAACAACCTGCTCAGGCCATCACAATGTTAGACCAATGACTGCCGCAACATAAAGTACCTAATGTACAGTACGTACCATGTTCAGCGATGCACTATGCATAGAGAAGATACCAGGAGACTAGCAGCTACACGTGCAGACCAGAAAATGAAGGCGTGAGGTGCTCATCAGCTCGATAAGATCCCTTTTATTGTTCAAGAGATACTCAGAAATGGCTTTCTGACAGTTTTTGAGATACGCCACCGGCTCTAAAACACCAGGATAATAAATGTGAGTGAGCAATCGGTGAGAAAACTAATAAAGGAAGTTATTTGAAGGTTTGCAGACCAGCACGCCATCCAGAACTCCTCAGACATCACAGAGAAGCACATCTTCGTTTTGCACGAGAACATGAAAACTGGACCCACAGCCAGTGCGCTCGTGAGTTGTTCACAGATGACTGCTAAGGCACTTTACGAGCTTCTGATAACCAAGAGTCAGTATAGAGGAGACGAGAAGAGAGGTTTTCACCCATCACCACGCTCAAACTGCGATTTTTCATGGAGGGTCAATAATGGTATGGGGAGGTATAAGTTCCGATGCTCGCACGGAGTTAGTTATCGTAGATAATGGCTTAAATTTGATCAGGTACATCGGGGAAATTCTCCAGGAATATGTTCAGCCCTACTACAGGTTTATCAGTGAAGAAAATTTGCTAATAATACACTATAACGCATGTCCGCGTGTCGTACGATGCGTATAAGAGTACCTTCAAGAGGTTATTATTGAAAAATTGGAGTGGCCAGCCCCTTGCCCGGATCTTAATCCAATAGAACACATCTGGGACATGCTTAAAAGAAACATAAAGTTCGATTCCAACCCAGCACCAATGTTAGATGAGCTTAGAAAAACAGCTGGGGCCGTTTGGTACACTATAGCTCAAGTGGACATCAAAAATGTCTTCTAGAGTATGCCAGACTGGATGCAAACAGTGTTTAAGGCAAGAGAAGGAAACACCCTATATTAAAAGGTTCAATTTTTTTTTATGGAAACGTTCTTTCTAATTTTTGTGCATTTTTTAAGAATTCATTTAAATTTCACAGGAAAAGCGTAAATTCTTGTTTAATTCATATCTACGCGGTAGTACTTCTTATAAACTTCCAATTATTACTAAAAGTTAGTAAAAACATTAAAGTAACTAGTTTTGATTAAATTTTAATTGAATTTTGTAGTAGAAAAGAAATAGTCTTATTTTACGCAAAAATTTGCAGTGGCCAAGATTCCGTGCCGGTGAGTGTAGATTGTAATATAAACAAAGTATGGTTATTACTGAATGTAACGTGATCTCATAAAGTAGTTCCCAAATGATCCATTATGTGTGCAAATGTTTGTGAAATTATTAAATTTATTCGCAAATGAATCATTTGGTTAATGACTCCATTAGTCTAGGTACTGCCCGGGTCTTATGAAAAAGAAAATGTCTAGATATTAAAGCTTTCTTGGAGAGGACTTACTCTATATATAAATAACTATGGCACTTTATGAATGCCTGTCATAACGAGCACCTCTAAATAAATGAATGGACCTAAATGTGATTTTTCTAGCAATCGAATAAGACAGCTTCGAAGCTGCTATATAATAGGAAAGAACAAAACCTTTATACTATTAATTATTATTTTAGATCGACCTACGTATAACTACGAGAAACAATCCTTGAAAAATGCTACTAAGTTGAACTTATATGTCATTTATAAATGAATCCATAAGGAAATATTGAAACATTATCGTTTACTACAAATATTTTTGCATTTGGGGGAAGTACTTCTAATTAAATACAGATAAAGCATTAAAGATCAAAAGAGCAGCGCGATTAAAGTATTTCTGTGTTCCAAGATATCACACGAGTTCTTGTTAACAAGCTAATTAGAAATAGAATTTTTAAATAATGGTCTGTAGGTACTCGAGAAACTTTCCTGGTTGAAAGTTTTTTAATTATGTGAAAATTAAACAAGTTCTGGAGACCAAGTACGAATTCCAGCACCAGTGAAGAAAGTTGTGAGATTGTACGAAATTCGCCAACCAACAACAGTTGTACAATGCCAAGAGTTCTTCAACATGGGTCTTATTTAAAATTATATAGCAACAAAATAATACATTTCATGACACAAAACTTGTAAATATTTTTTGATAGTTCTATAAAACCTTAAAAACAGCATTGTTGATAAAATAAACAGTCAAATTGGAAACAATAACCCGTAACCACATACACACACGCAGCCTCGTTTTATGATACATAATATTAAACCTTATGTATATATGTATGTGTATAAGAGATGATATATATTTAATATTTACCTCTATACACTATTACTATATATCTTCAAAGTAAAATTGATTAAAGATGATACAGTAATACCACAGTATTACCATATTTCCTACAGTAGTGCGACGAATGTACTTGTGCAGAGAAACGGAGGGGAACTGGCGGGGGTCGGGCGACGCGGGCCGCGTAAGGCAAACACGCTTAGTTTGCTTTACCTAGCGCGAAAGGACGACGCAGTCGTATTTTTTGTGTAATAATTTTATTATACATAGGTAGGTACTTAGATACATATTCTATTATGGCGCGCACAAACTGTTCCGTTTACGGATGTAAATCTACATTGAAATCCCAGAAGGAAACAATATTTCAGAAAGATTGTATTACCTAATTGTATCTGTTGAATTAAAATCAAAGCTATGTATATTATGTTGTCCTCATTATTTTCTAATCAGATTGTACATCCCAATGCGAATGCATTACTTAGTTAAATGTTATAAATTATAATATACAATTAAGAACATCCAAAAATAAAGTGTCCACGTAAATAATATTTAGCAGTGCAATATCTATAATTATATATTTATGAACAAATAATTACATCAGATTTAATAATCGCAATTATTTTGAATGTACATATGAATAAATGATTTCATCATAATATTAAGAATCACAATTGTTTTATTTCCCATTTGTTGCAACCCTAGCGTATTTTCGTGTGGCAGCGTAAGTACCTACGCTGGCGGCGGCATCGCGCGACATCAAAGGCGATTCCTTACTGTAGGAAATAATATTGTAATACTGTGGTAATACATCCTATTACTATAATCCTGCAGAGATATCAGTTACTACATTTAGGAATTTTAAACTAAAATATCCAAGTATTTTGCGTGTAGTTCGAACCGAGCCGAGATATAACGTATGTTACATCGCTTTAATTTCCTTTACAAAATCGAGATTGCAAGCTCTTCATTTTCTATGTCGGTTATCTAAGCTGGCTACTATTACGCAACACCATATTCACTATTTCAATAAACAATGTCCTATATTTTTGCAAGTTTTGCTTATTCAGTACATTCAACTCTATAATATAATATTCGTTCGTATTGTTTGTTACCTATAGCTCACATTTTATGAGATGGTTGACTACTACCAATGAGGCACATTACGGTTGGTATAATTTAACTTCATATTAAATCGATTATTTCAGAAACTATAATTACATAGAAAGCTTAGAAAGTACCAAAATAAGTATAGGTTATTAACGAAATGTTTTAAATATTTTACCGCTTTATATTTGACGAGTTTCCAAGTAATGTAATAGAAATAGGAAACATAATATTCGATATTCACGTTACAAATTGAAATAGAAGCCTCCATTATATAACTTTTGCGCGTAAATCAATATATCTGGGGTAAGGAAAAACAGACAGCTTTCGTGTTTCAAACCCGGCATATACTTCTAAGTTCTAAACAAGCGGATCATTGCGTAGGCATAACAAGAGAATGAAGCTAAAGTTTCTGTTTTATAAATTAGTTTAGTGGAACTATGTATTATTACGAGGATTACTTCTGTATTCTGATTGTTCTCAGGCTACTTTGTCTTGGAATTATCCATCAATTTTTAAACAGCATTTGTAACTTTGCTTTGTTGATGTCAGTGAATAAATAACCTACCAACATAATTTGAGTGAGCAGAAATGTGAACTGCTTGAGCGTTCGGTATTCAATTTCAGGTAGATGACTAAAGTTATTTTTTAAATGAAATTCCGGTAGGAATATTGTGTTTAAAAGCAAAATAATGTGTCTCGAAGAGTTTTGAAGATTGGAAATGAATATTTTAGTAGGTACTATCTGCAAAATATTCCAAGTCCAAAAACTTTTGATTAAGTAAATTCTTATTATTACCTATCAATACTAGTCCATTGCAGGTTGGTTCATTTTAAGTACATACTTAAAAGCTGTAGTTAAAGTATTTTCGATCACATTTTATAGCAGCTGCAGTATCCACACTTGAACATCAAGTATTTTTATCAGATACGTAGGTCAAGATGACCTTTCTTTATATCGAAAAAACTTAACCTCGATAAAATTGTGCATATCTCATACAAAGTATATTAAAATAATTGTACTCATATCAGTTAAGTAACATATTTCGTATTCAATAAAGATGTCAGGACGACACGATTTGTGCCCTGCGGTATACATTTTGTGAATATATGATTTCATATTACTAGTAATGACGACGTATAAAAATGATACGTAATAAAAATGTTTCAGTAATACCTAAAGCGTACATTTACAAAAGATAACATGGTTCCGAGTTCCGACTGGCGACCCTCGACGACAAGCAGCCAACATTTCCTTTGTTACCGCGTTCTATTCAGAAATAAAAATACATAGCGTTATGTTAATTAATAGGGATGTGTGGAACTGGGTAGGTGGAAATTTAGAGTACAGAAATAAAGAACCCGTTTGTTTTTACAGGATATAGGATAAACAATGTTCTAACACAAACCTGGCTCATGAATAGCCATCCTAATTATAATCCTCACAAAAATAGCATACCATTTTTTAATAACTGAAGTTAAATTGTATGCCTATGTGTATTGAGTGTATGTTCCAAATGTATTGTTCTGTTCCTGTTATTCCAAAAACTTTTTTGTTGAATGGCAACCTCATAACACACATATTATTTTGTAGACATTATAAAGCAGGAAAGTATCTATTAAAAAATAATAATTCGAGTGTTTATTTTAATTTATAATAATAACTTAATAAATAATAATTAATAATAATAACTTCACGCCTATTAAATTAAAATAAGTAATTTGCTAGTCGATCATGAACACTTGTATAACGAAATAATTTTATGCGACTTCCCCGTGTTATTAACTTATGAGTGTTATTAATATTAATAGTCTCTTACAGTAACCCATAAAAATAATGCTTATCTGATCCGTCAGTTGTATATCCGAGTATCAGTGAATCATCTCAGGCGATGCGTATAGTAACAGGTCAACGGCTTCTGCCAGAAATAGCTTAAGTTCGTGCTCCTGGTTTGCATCACTCGTCGCGCTCAACTAGCAATCCCTTCTGAAATCTCATTAATATGTCAACCATTAATATACCAAGTTCACACATGTCTACCAGATTTATACGGAGCTTGTCCTATTTCTCGCTAGACGGGCCATGTTTAAAAAAAAACTGCAGTTTAATTGACACAAGTAAGGTGTTTGGACGTTTGATCGCGTGTTTTGAAACATGAAAGAGACTGTGTTTCATCACCTTCATGTTAAATTGCAGGGCAAGACAGTGAGCTTTTTGATTCGAATTACATAAATCCAAGGCATAAAAGATTCGTACAGTTATAAGAAGAATCCGTGAAATAGATTCCACGATTTACCGTAACCTAAATAGTATAACATTTCTTAAAAATCAAAGCTATAAGCATCGAAGAATATATGAAGCATATAAAAACTCACGCAATAAGCTCGTAAAGTAAATATTGATTATTATTAGATATATGTATTTGTATACGACCCATTTCATGAAAGGAAACTTAAATATATGTTACGGACGTCATAAATAATTGTCACGGCGTCTTTTATTCGTAGAAGTAGAACTTACTAAAACTGGGTTCTATCTAGTAAAAAGTTCAGTACTGTAATTTGTCACATAGATTAAACCTCACCTTAGAACTAACAGGTCCCACAGCGCTTCATTACGGAATCGCAGGTCGCCGACCGCTGACCCATTTTAACACAATAAATAGGTGATAACCATCAAGCCGGCCATTTTCTCTTAACAATGTAACGTTTACATTCTTTCTTCCATTTCTGAATAAGCTTTTAGGAGACAATTCTTTTGAACATTCGGGCGACGGGTACAATTCGTAGAATTTAGATGTTGAAATCGAAACTCTTTCGCCAATTTACAGAGCAATTAAAGAAGTAAGTAATTTAAGCTCAATTTAGGAGGGTGATGTTACATTAAAATACATTTTCAATCATTTTCGGCGTCAACAAAATGTTTTGCGAGATCTAATGATAAAAAGGCCCTGAACCCTCATAGTAGCCCCTTGCCCCCGTAGTGGGAACATAATACAAGGGATGATGATGAATGACTTAAAAATATTAATTTTGTGAAGTCTTTTATAGAAATTTCTGACCAATTTCAATAATTATAACACTAATAGATTGAAATACTATCTTAAACTGTTCTAGAGCAATAAGTACTACCTAACGTTCACCCTGACACACTATGACAATGCTTTTAAAATTAACATTAGCAAAAAGAATGTGCACAGCAGCTATAAGGCAATCTTATCTACTGTTTATATGGCGTCAATCCATCACTGTCTAGTCGTCTGCCGGTCGCTTATGTATTAGTGGAAGTGAATTGATTTCATTGCGAATTGCGATGTGTTTTTGCAAATTACACCACCCTATCCATTAAACTTGAGGCCATATGCAGCGGTGCAAGTTGTGCCAAATTGAGCCGAGCTTTAAGCGATGTTACGTTGCGTACCAATTTCGTAAGTAAACTTTCAGTTTGGTAACTAGTCCATTGAAATGTTACATTTTTTAGGCCTAACCTTGCATTTTTAAGAGGACGCAATTTTATTTTTTTTATGTGTAGGGGGGTCAGTGTGAAGCTATCACCAAGTTTGTGGGGTCGCCACCCTTGTCCCACAGCCGCCATCTTGAAAATAGCGGTTGAAATGGTTTTTACGATATATCTCTTTAACTATTTATCTGATAAAAAAAAATTGTTATCTAACATTATTTGTTGCAAATTAAATGCTCTACAACTTTGGTCCAATAACTTTTTGACGTAGAACTATAAATAAAAAAGTTATAAGCGAAAATGTTCAGAAATTAGAGCTATTTATATTTTTCAATAAAACTTGTTTTTATCATTTTACGAAGAAATAATATCAGACCATTTTTGTAGATTGTTTTTCTAGGAACAACTATTATATACAACATTTTTTCATTACGTCAATAGCTAAGGTTTTACAGCGCTCTGAAGTGAGTACTATTTTTCAGTACTAACTATACATAATATATTGGCTATTGGCTCTTTTACCAGACTCCAGAACAATTCAAGCACACTGCAGAACATTTCAGCCCAGCTTTTCGACGAAAAAAAAACGCGCTTCCAGACTCTACCTCCTGGATGGTGGGAAAAGAGTCATAATAATTAATTATTAATAATATTGCAAAATTAATTATTAAAAATATTATAATAACAAAAAAAAAACAATTACTGATGACAAATTATTATTAGTACAAACATAATATATGTAACTGTATAGTTAAGAGTACTGAAAAAAAGTACTCACTTCGGAGCGCTGTAAAACCTTAACTATTTACTTAATGAAAATATGTTGTATATAATAGTTGTTCTTCGAAAAACAATCTACAAAAATGGTTTGATATTATTTCTTCGTAAAATGATAAAAAAAAGTTTTATTGAAAAATATAAATAGCTCTAATTTCTGAACATTTTCGCTTATAACTTTTTTATTTATAGTTCTACGACAAAAAGTTACTGGACCAAAGTTGTAGAGAATTTAATTTGCAACAAATAATGTTAACAATTTTTTTTTATCAGATAAATAGTTTAAGAGATATATCGTAAAAACCATTTCAACCGCTGTTTTCAAGATGGCGGCCGTAGGACAAGGGTGGCGACCCCACAAACTTGGTGCTAGCTTCACACTAACCCCCCCTACACATCAAAAAAATAAAATTGCGTCCTCTAAAAAATGCAACCCCAAATGTAACTTTTCAATGGACTAAACAGTTTACGCTCCTTGCTATTTGTCAGTTGCAACTTCTCTGTATGTGCTTTAAATTATTTGTAGTTGCATTAGTCTTCGCCAAACGACTTAACGTTGAAGACTAGGTACTTATTAAATTCAAATTTATAGTAAAATGCCTGTTCTATGTACAATTAAAATTTAGTTTCATCTTTGGGCCCTTCAATTCGTGATGAAGTCAGTGCCTGTTTTGTAAATTGCACGTTTATGTTTTATTCAAGGGTTTTTTTTCAGATGGGAAACCGAAACTAAAAGAGAACGCGTTGCTAGTGTGCTACAAATAAATTAAAAATAGAGCGCAGCACATAAATCATTCTAAAATAACTGAGTCTCAAAACCTATTGTTTCAAATTTAAACAAATTAAAACGCATTATTTATGAACTAACCAGCTGTTGTAAGTTTAAAATTCTTGCCCATAAGAGAAGGCAGCGTGAAGAGAGACGCAAACAAAATACACAATTGTTTTATTGGTTTGCCGAACGCCGGCTGGTTTGCGAGCGACAACGAAACACGAGAAACGTCCATATGCTGCAGCCGCAGAATAGCGGTCGCCGCATTGTCCAACTTTGAATATACTATTATTCCTTACGTTTATTGTAATCTACGTTACAACAAAAAGTAATCTGACTTCGTTTGTTCTACGCAAAATAGCACAACGGTTACAAAATCGCATACCTATTTAACAGGGAAGTTAAGATTGTGCATGCGAATTACGTACGTCCTTATCAGGGCGGCGACCTTTCTTTGCATTTAAGGAAACTAGATTCGTCGTACGCGAATGGTTTAGCGAGGTGCTCATGAATGCGGATTCCCGGGCTCTCGAGACATCAGCTTTACAAACATGTACTCCGTTTTTCTGTGCATTTACGCAGAGGTATTTCTCTGCAAATGAGCTCAAGATCGAGCAAATATTTTAAGTAAATTTCTACGACAGGAAATCCGAAATAGGATTGTACAAGGGCTGACAGAAAATACTTGTACATGTTCAAATGTAAAATATTGTTGCGTGCTTTTAGTAGTCGGTTCTTTTATGCTAACGTGACACGTTTGCAAATGTTGCAGATATGAATCTGTAATAATGCAAGCGTACTGGGTCGCTCGCGTCGCTCCTTCCACGGCTTCTCGGTAAAAAACAGGACGTAGCGACGCGACGAAATTAAAACTGTTGAGAAAACGTTTCCTGCCTCACCTAAATATACGTGGAGCTGCATATGCTGTGTGGAAAATGGTCACGTGAGCGCTAAGTAAAATGTGTGTAATACCCTAAGCGTGGCTCGAGCGAGGCACGTTCCGCCCATGCTATTCACAACCGGTTATTGTATGCAAACGAATGGCGGGACATTTTTCAAGCTGACTGCCGGATTAGTGATATTAGTAGGCGCTGTTTTGCGTTATTCCGAATCGTGTAGGTCTGAACGATAACGCCCGGTTATACGCTAATATTGCGTTTCAGCCCGGCTGAACTGCGATTAAGCCGCGCATAAATCACGCTTGTTAATGGATTTTATTTCTTTTTTGGGTTTCCTGTCCATCTGTACGCTGTTTCTTGCGTTTTGCTTTTTATAGATATGAAATATACATTTCTTCTCGTAAATTAAGAAGAAATGTAGGTTGCATTTTCACTTTTACAAATGCAGATTTTGCCAACAAACATTACAATTACCACATACTTCTGAATAAAACAACGACTTCGTCCAGGAATCCATCAAAGTCAGGATTAGCCAGTAATGGATAAGACAAAGGCCCACTGATGACTGAGCTTAACCATTGTTGGTGGCAATTCAGGCGTTGCACCAATCATCGCGACCCAGATATATGAATAGCTCATGTAAACACTGCCATGAGTTTCATACACATTAATTTAAGCTAATAGAGTTGCTCTTTAATATTTCATTGTTGGATTTAATGGAATGAGTTTTATTTTCATAATTGTTTCAATCATCGATTTTATTATAAAGAGAATAGATCATATTATGCTATAAAATATAGTATTCGTAAATAGTTCAAAGGAGAATGGCGAAACTGGGCCTAACTGTTATAGAAATCATAATATATTTAAAATTCATTATGTTAATTTTAATAATTATTTGTATAATATTGACTTCTGATTCTATGGGAAAACAAATCTTTGAAAAAAAAGATAATTCATTCACTACCGGTCTTATCAAGCAGAGATGTCAGTGTTGTCAGGAGTAAAATAGTCAAATATATAGATTAATATGAATGAATGTTTATTTTTCATTTTTAGTTTTATTGAATTCAAATGCTATAAAAATCAGAAGCAAAACTTAACTTTTTTTAACACACATCTTAATTTATTTAGGTCATTCTATAAAATAAAAACATATTTTACTTAATCAATAATAATTATAACATTTTTAAATTAATAAATGTCAAATTATTAATCATAATTGTGTCAGTGATGAGTGATTTGTTATGTTTGTTGTTTGACTTTTGAGTGAAGTTTTAGTAACGTTATATTCAAAATTGCCTTAATCGTCTATTTTTAAGATTTTTACTCTAAAGATATGTATTATTTGAATTGATTAGTCTTATTATGAAAGCGAATCCTGATTCATCCAATTATAAAGATATAAGAAATGTACCTACCTAGTGATTGTTGATGTTTTGGTAAGTTAAAATGTGTGTTGAATAATATGTGTTAGATCCAATATTTCTTTTACCTGACTGTTCTACTGTTACACTATTATTAGCTAGACAATGTAGATAGAAAATAAACACTTACCTGGACCTAGAAAAAGGCAATGCTATTAATTTAACTCAAGCAAACTAACTTTTATTTTTGTTACTTTACACCCCAATATCTCTGCTATCCCATAGAACAGATCTATAATTATTATATTCATAGAATCTGTATATTTTTATCTATTTAATTCCCCATAAATCATCAGTGTAACGATCAGGCCCAGAGTCCTATGGGAGTTTGCCATTCTCCTTTATATTCGTAAAACACCAATAACCTAATTAAATAAATTATAAAGTTATTATTACCACGTAATTGAATAATAAAAGAAAGAAGAAATTGAATAAAGAAAACTCATTAAAATTCAAGTTTAGTAGAATAAAAATCAACATTTGAAATACAGTATTAATTAACATGAAATTTGTATAAAATTAATAATTATTTGCTCTTACATAACTTAGACATGATCGTCAAAACGCTACCTAATTAGTTCAAAGCTAACGTATTCATTAACTGGAGCTAGAATACTTACGTATCTAGAGTGTCATTGACCTCAGCTCACTTGCGATCGAATTGATTAAACGTTATAACGTTCATAGATACCCGCCTTTTAATTGGTTCTAATTTCTAAACGGCGATTCACTGAATTGTCACAACGATGCTAATATTTTGACGCCCTAATTGTGCTTCCTAGATACATTATACATTTACAAGTAATTATTACTTAGCATTTTTTATTGCAGTGTTCGAACTTCTATGTCACAATTGATATTTTAATGATTCTTTATTGCTTTTGCACGATATATTATATACTTATGGTAATGTGGTCATTGGTCGCTGTTTTAACAACGATAAAAAGATATTACAATATGCATTCCTTATGCAGGTGCCTATGTTTACAGTTTACACTTTACACAGTATATGAAGTAGACTTAACAGCTATAAATATGTCACACCGTAAAACACATGGATGTTACACGCATAATTTGAATGAGCAGGATGTTCAACACACGCTCAAAAGCATTCACTGGAGTTCCAGCGAAGAGCCACTGTAGAAATAAAGCGGGCTAACTATGTAGGTCTGGTCGACGGTAATTAGTTCAAGTGGGTACGGAACGATGTATCAAGGGCTTGTTTCTTCGGGAGGTCCATAACTACTATCATTAGCGAAATATCCATCATCGAACATGAATTTACTTTAGCGTGTAGTTTAGCAGTATCGAAGTTTGGAGGATTTCATAGAACATCCATCATTAGTCAAATGCCTGCACGTGCCAGTTTGAATTGAGCAGACATAAAATATGTATAAAAGAAATATTGTATACATTATTCGTATATCAATGAAAATTCATTTGCACATGGTTTGTATAAATCATCGTTTACACATCAAAGATCTCAAAATAGCCGATGACTCAGGCGACCTAAAGCTCGGTGGAGGCAAAACAATCCTTGATTTGCTCTATTTGTAAACTTCGTCGAGCATTGTGGTGCGAGTTGCGACCCATTGAGTAAGTATTGTTGAAACTATTGTTTGAAAATGTTTCAGAATGACAAAAATATGATGGATGAAAGTTATATTGCCAAGGTCACGGCATGAAATGGGATGGAATGAATTGAATTTTTAAATAAGATTTCATTAAAAATTAAAAATACAATATTGAAATTAATGAGTAGGTAAATGTTACAGATAAAGAATAAGAATTGATATTTTTGGATCTATCGGAATGCAGTTTTTAGCAAGGTGCTTAAAATATTTAATACCACATAACTGAATCGAAGAACTTGATGCCATATTTAGCCACAGACATGTTAGTAAAGCCGGTAGCGTCTAAAATGGAAGTTCTTAGAAAACTTGCTTCTAAGGACCTAACATTTTTTAAACTACATATACTAATATGAATCTATCCTTCTTTAATTGGACGTTAACAGATAGGAAAAAGTGAGATAGCAATTAACTTCGTGAGTCGGAACATAAATCTTTTTTATCTTCGAGAGCCAGTTTAGTGTTTAATTGTTCAAGCCGCGTAAAAACATCAGGAAGCGAGTGCAGTGAGCGAAGTTCGTTAAGAGGAAGGAATTTCCAATTTAAAATAACTTGACTGACTGTCTTTACCATGCTAGTTGACAGCATCTAGGGAGTCGGGTTAAAGACGTATACAGTGTAAGTCTAAGAAATAAGTGACAGCATTTAATTTACGATGTAGATTTCGTTTAAATCATACACATTATCTATTCTTAAATATCTTCTTGTTTAAAGTACGCGCGTTCATAATTTTTATAAAGTATCTTAAATTTTACTCTCCGAAATCGATACGGACATAAGAAGTGATATAACGTGACAAATCTGCCTTATCACTCGCAGCCACAGTCACTGTTTATCTACCTCTAGGTCACAGCTCTTATCTTTGGCGAGTGTCCAAACATATTGTAACTTCTAGGCGAGAAACAATCGAAAGCGGTTATCAGACAATTAATTTGGTGGAATGCAATATTCGTTCACATGTGCAATTAAAACTAGATTAGAGAAAACTATACTTGGAATTTGTTTTAATAGCCTCTCTGTGTTATACAAGTAGGAACATATTAATACGTTTATAACACATATTACGTAAGTTTAGATGTTTGCTGTTAAAATAATTTTTATCTTGGTTTTATAATAATATTTCTTAGTTCTTTGTATCTTTTTATATCCGCTTATATTTCTTATAAATACCTTTCCGTATTGAATCTTTTCCTATTACTCCAGCATTATAATACTTGCTATCCCGTCTTAATACACCATCTCGACAGCACTCACTTTAATGTAAGGATTGTATTTGGTTTGCGCAAATACGATCATGGCTCGGCTTTCCGATCTAGACTCATGTATTTGCCCTCAACGATATACTCGTCTTTCCTTTTATACACCGTAACCTTGTGAGTTCTTAAACCCTTGGGTATATTCAATGTAATTTCTGAAGTACACGATTCAACAATTGTTAATTTGACCTCGTGTAACAAAGCTGTTATTCCTAGCGGATTACTTTCCTTGACTCTACAACTTAGTTGCAAATAATAATTAATATACATAGCGTGACAATACACTCATTTATATTATGCCACTGTATAGAGAAATCAAAATATTAAAAATTTCAACGACTCTTTCGACCATGAACGTCGGTAGGGAATATTTTATAGTCGTGAAAATTGGAATAAAAGAACACAAAGTCATTATTTATTCCTAGTGTCTTACGATGTTTAATAAGTTTTATGGCTGTTCAGACATCGAGTGATAAGGTTGTAGTAAAACTTTTCTTGCCAAGAGCAGATTTTAAACTTTGCCTGTACATATTTACATTTGACCGGATGTTTTAGTTATTTATAATGCGAATGTAACATTTCTTATCGTATCAGCGGATGCTGATTTAAAGATAAGCAAATGTTCGAGCACTATGAAAGTCAAATTAGCTATGAAGTACATTTTTGACGTATTTTGATAAAAATTTTATTCATTCGTATATTTTAAAAGTTACTTGACCGCATTTAGACCTTTTAACCTCACAACGAATATAACACTAAAAATTTTAATACAACTCTTTTAAATAGATTGCAAAATACATGGATTATTTATTTACTGTATAAAAATAAATTACGAGTCGCTTTATATATAATTGCGTGATTAATACTTACCTACTTGGTGATAATGAACTGAGCGATGAGCATTGACACGTTTATTTACATCTCGTTTCTGTAAGTTATTAATACTATTTGAACGTATGTACATATTATCAAAAACGCGATTGCATGCTAAACACCGGTGGCGAACTAGTTCACTATTTTGCTTCAGTCAGTTTTACAAACACATTCGATCGGATCATGCACAAACACTGATTAATTAATCCATTTAGTTGTTTCATCTAATATTCCGTGCCGCAATAAAAATTTATAAGTCTTCAATCACGTCAATTGTAATTGCTTTACCAACTTATTTGTACTCACAGCACAAAGCCGCTCGGCTCCATTAAATCGATGATTAAAAGGGACATCGCAGACACGTTTTTCGCCGTCCAATAGACACGCGAACGAGGGTAATCTCGAAGTTAGACCGCGATAAAGAACAACGAAGGCTTACCGGGAACAACTTTAACCCCTAAACTTGTAAACTTTCAACGGATTTCAGCGTAAAATTATCCGTATTTTAGTTGAGTGACATAAAGAATAAGCTGTGGAAAACTTAATATAATGTTCATTACGAAGACGAGATGAATAAAAGATAGTGAAGCAAAAAGCAGATGTAAAGAAACCGGGCCGTATCTTTTATGAAACGAGTAAAAGCTGTGCTACATTTAACTGAACACTAGGGAAGTAATTTAGTAAGTTACGTAAAACATTAAAGAATTCAGTGCTGAGTTTGTGATGCTGAGCACTCTCCTTTTGTCCTAAATTAAATTTTTACTCTGTTGTTTTAAATAATTCGTTATTCTGTTTATTCAACTGAATTAAATTTTTGCTCCTAAAAAGATTTTACTGTTTGAAATACTAGTGTAATTAAAATTTGCGAAAAGATTAAAAATGTGTCTTATTACCCTCCCAGACATACTTTTTCAGAAGAAAATTTACAATTAGATTATTTTTTGCAACAGAAAGATTAAAAATGTGTCTTATTACCCTCCCAGACATACTTTTTCAGAAGAAAATTTACAATTAGATTATTTTTTGCAACAGCATTATCTCTAGAACTTTACAAACCAATAAATAAAAATAGCAGCGTTAATTAAATTGAAACTACACTTAGGGGCGACATTTACGACGATTGCAGTATCATTCTTATGCAAGTAATAACTTAAGTAACTTAATTACTTACCGTGTAAAAATGGTTTCCCTACTTATTGTAATTGATCTGAAACAATAAACGTGGTATTAATTTTTATTAAACATAATTAATTAAAGTTTTTATGAATTCGTTAAAAGTGCCTAGTTCCCATAAAATTATATAATTCAGACGCACTGAATAATAATATGAATAAATTTGTATGGGGTGAACTCGGCGCCTAATGATTTCCAAACGAGGTTATCGAGGTAATAAAATGTCGGTGCAAACATTTGGCTAAATATTTAAACCCAATGGTATTATTATCATAGGGGAAAGGGTTGAAAAGACTTGGTTACGTGCGCCCCGTATTCAAATCTTATTAAATTCTTTAAGACCCCACACACGTCGGGATTTCAAAGCACATGTGTTGAAATGAAATTGGCCATTGTGAAAAAGGTCACCCATCTCCCGGAGGTGACCTTTCAAAGAAACTACGCACAAAAGCTTTTTAGAAGTATATTCCCTCAGCATTTTTGCATGGAATGAGAGGTGCAAACTGCAAACCCAGCCAGTGCCAGTGTTCATTGGAGTTATCATTATAAATTGATTGCAGCCATCGCGAGTGCCCTTGGCTTTTATGTTTCTTATTTTAGCCACGATAAACCCAACATACAATTAATTTGCAAATAATTTGCGACAAGGTCCAATCTGAGGAACAAAACAAAATTTATTATAACACTTTTGTATTCTAAGGCCATTCTCCCATTGCGATACGCACAGGCGATTCAAGTATCCTGCAAGTCTCGGAGACTAGTCGCCGCGGAATATCTCACATACATTATTTATTTTTTTTTTTAAAGGCACCCGCCATCACAGGGTGTTCGCGCCACCTCTGGAATATTGTCCAGAGACATTATTTTCATTTTTTATTTGTTTACAAACACACAATTTTCAGCCACATAATAAATTAAAAATAGAATTATTACTAAATTAAAAAAAAAAAAAATATTACAAATACAAAGTCAAAAAATATTAAAATACTGG
>CAJQZM010030211.1:0-12590 GCA_907164665.1 Colias nastes | reverse complement strand
AAGATGTAATAAACGTGACCTGTGTCCTTTGTTGGAAATTCTATAATAAATAAATAAATAAATAAATAAATAAATAATAATGAGTAAGCTACGCTATGATCAAAACCTCGAAATTCGTCTCTTGACTAGTCGTTCCTTTTCGTTTATATCCATAACTTTTGAACATTAATAAACCTAGTATAATTTTAGGGCGCAAATTAAATTTTAACACATCACCCAAAATCCAGAACATGGTTCGTTAAAATATAGTCAATACTCATGAACATAAGCCACAATATGTATACTTGCGTTAGCTAACGACTGCGATTGTTATTTTGTTCGCTTAATAGCAGTTGCGAACAAAGTTGTTCGGACAAAATGTGGAATGAATTTGTGGTTTTGTTTGCGTCGTAATGAAAGAATCGGTAGCTCAGAATCTTATTCTGATAATGCAATTTGATAAAGAATTACATGTTCGATATTTGTCGGATTAATATATGCATATTGCTTGAATTGGATTATGCTGGCATCGAGGGAGTTTCCGTATTGTTAGAGATTGGTAGAATTCGCAAAATAGAATGTTATCGTCATACTATTATGAACCAGATATGTTAAATTGTGCTTTTATTGAAAATCCTAACTGAAATTGAAACCCGTTTTAATCGTTTATAATAGAACAGGGTAAAAAAAATAAGTACAGGTAATATATAGAATCATATCTACATCAAGCCTAAGATATTTCTATAAAATATTAAATTGACCTCAAAATATATTTAGTCAAAGTATTGTCTGAATCTTAAACCCAGAAAGACTTTTACTGCTTTTCCTAACATAATTCACTTTCTTGGCCTGTGAACGTCAAAAGATGTTTTTCTTTATTTCAATGCTTTAAGACAAAAAATATTAACACTTTAAGAACGGAAATCATAGCGAAAGTTAAGATTCGCCGCCCCCTCATTTCATTGAAGATGCTGTATTTGACGTCAGCGCGGGCTACAAAAAAAAACTTTATATTTTCGGAATTTTTGAGGAAAATTAAATTTTTACAACGTAACTCCTAATTTCAATTTCGAAAGCAAACAAATCACTCGATATGTTATTTTAAGAATTGACTCCTCCAAACTGGGTTACTTGCAAAACTTTAAAAACACATTGCAATAAAGAGATTGCGGTAATGGATAACGTAAACACGTCACTCAAAATTGAAAGATTAGTGTGAATAAAAGGAGCAATATATGACTTGAAAGACATGAACCAAACCATTCTATGTAATTTTCCTACATAAGTATTAGTCTACAAATTCAATAAATACGTGTATTTACATAACAGTAGTCATAGGAATTTACGTATCTCCCTGTTGTATAGAAACGTACGTGACGTAGCTCCGTAAGGGATAACTTTAGATCTTCGAATAGAATCTCTATGAAAGTCTTTGTTGTGTACAAAATAATGAAGTTATTTTACGTATCTACAATAGAAGATCATAATAACTTCATAAAAAGTAAAATATCATAATTTACAGAATATTACATTAACATTATTCTTTGTAAACTGCCTAGTATCTAGTAGCGTTAGTTTATAGAAACATATTGTAAGTACAATATGAATACTGCATCCTATTTCACGCTAAATATTAAAAAGCACATACTTATAATAATTAATTCACAAATCCAATGAACACGTACGACAAAGCCAAATTGATAACCCCAAAAGACACATTTCTAAACTAATGAAATAATGCCACCCACATTATATTTACTTATGAAACTTAATTACAGTTATTATCTACGTGAAAAAGCCGTTACAGTTAATGTGGCATTATAAAATTTCTTTTTATATTCGTAATAAAACCTACGGTATCTTTATTAATAAAACTATTATTACTGACCAGCACCATGGCCTTTTCTTGCGTCAAGGGCCAAACTTAATTCGCTACTGAGTTAAATGTTTAGATTTTTACAGTTGTACTTAGTTGGAACGAATTAATCCTATTTTCTAGATTGTTTTCAGGAAAAAGCTTCCAAACTTTTTTTCATGTGTTGTTCTGTAATCTTAAAAATATATTGACGTCAAACGGATCATAAGGAATACTGATCAGAAAATTTTCCATGAAATATTTCAATGTTTCATATGGCTATATGGAAAATTTTCCATTAAAGTGAATTTCGAGTAAATTGAGTAAAGCCCGTATATTATTCGGAAACATGTTAAATTTCCACTTACTTGTTCTCTATTTTTATCTACAATGAAGTGTATTTAACTCGCTCAAATGTTGTTTTAATAAAATCATCACGATTAATGTCGTTTATATTGTTGGACATGAATTCAAAGCATGTATTTGTTTCCAATTGCTGAAAAATAAATGGCTCAAGTATAACACTCCACTCAGATTCTAGTGGAATATTATTATTTATCATACATTTTGTTATTGGTTTCGTCGTAAATGAAAAGTTTATGCATTTTTATCGAATCTGTGTCACCGAAAATAGGTTGCTAAATTTTTCTACGAAATAGGTGCAACAGCTCTAGGAACACTACCTGTAGTAGATTATCTAACGAATTTAGAATAATTTCGATTGGTATTACTACAGATAATTATTTAATTATCTGTGGTAACCATAACCATAATACTGTGTGTTACGTACCTATGGTATCGGTAAAGGAAATGTTCTAATTCGTTTTTTTGTTTTATTCAATAACTATTGTGCCGTGCAGACTATGAATAATGTTATTTTCCATCTATTTTAGAACAAGTGATAGGATTTAACATTAAATAAGATGTACAAATAAACTGAAACACAAAATAATCGTCTTAATTTGAAAACAGTGGAATTGTTCACTGTTTGTTTATACCTGTCTATTATTAGAACGCTTTAAGTAAAATTAGCCCAAAATTTAAGCGCCCTTATATCATTAGAAGTAATGGTCTAATAATAAACGATATGTTTGACATGATTAGTGTATGTTTGTTTGCATAATAATATGATACACACAAATACACACATCAACAAAGTCTAGGGATCTATGGTATTGCATAGAATATCTCTAAATCTTATTATAGAGTATAGACCCTTTTATTATATACCTTAAAATGAGCTATAATTCTTCCATTTACAATATCACAAAATTCTTCATAGATTTTGAGATATCAAATATCCCTAGACTTTGTTGATGTGTCTACACACATATACATTCAATTAATCACAAAAAGTTTATTTATAGCGAAACTGAAATCTGAATCTCGCGCTACAAAATATCATTTCAATTTTAATTTCGTATAGACGTATAAAAGCAATTGTAAAATACATTAAATTGAAATCGTCTAGAATTAACAAACGACATGCAATCGGATATTTCTACTGGGTGTGCCTTGATGAGTTTAACCTTTCAATTTTGTACATGATTGAATTGCAAAAAACTTCCCATTCTTATTTTGATCTCTATGAAATAAAAATGTAATTAATATTTTACAATTTCTCCTTTTCACATCTTTATGCACTAACCGTATAATTATTTGCTGCAGGATCTAGGTTTGATTTCTACATTCGAAATCGATGAAAGTTGAAGTACCATCGCAGAAAAAAATATGTTCTTTGTTCACTTTGTCCATATATAAAAAGTGTAGATAAAATTGATAAGGTTCTCTTTTCTTATCACCGGTCGAAAATTACTGATTAACCATGTTTGTAATCAGAATAATATTTTTTTTTACTAACTACTACTAATTACCATATACGAGCTAATAAACATATTTGATTTAATTTAATTCCTGTACAATCATAGATATTAAATTCCCAGTTATCACATTCTTTCTTTCTTTTTTTTATTTCCACAGATAAAAAACTGAAACTTGTAAAACTTTTGTAGACATAAACCAAGATGGCGGCAGGGGATGTGACCCGGCGCGCCTCCATCACGGCGCCCTCCATGCACCGGCGCCCTTCTGCACGCCGCGGCTCCCTTATTAAGAACCCGCAGACGCCCTCCCAGGTATTCTACAAAATATATTATTATACCAGTCGTTATCCGCGACGTCTCGTAAATTAGTTAGGATTTGAATTTCACGATCCATTTGTTTCCACTTGCCTTTGTCTAGGAATCCACTTGAGACTGAAAGAAAATGTATATAGTTATTGCTAGCATCAAGCATGATACATGTTATAGCAATTAAAGAACTGTCTATCTAGTAATATTTAGGTAGGTATGCCAACAAACTGGATATTTTTAATGAACGACTCATAGAAGTAAAAAATGTTGGCATCTTGTCACATAACCTGGCTGGATAATTACGATTAATTATTGTACAAAAAAATCAAAATATATAATCTATAAGTACAGAAACATACAAAAATATACTTCTAACATTTCATGAAAATCTATTCGATTCAGTAGGTACCTACTTAATATAACATATACTATTATAACAGATTATTTTAATAACGAAAATTAGTTAAAATTTTAAATCACAGAGATGAATAAATAGAATCAGTTATTTAATGGAGTTACGAGAAGATCTATTAAAATTATCAGCCTACGCTATGTTCAGGCGCACGTGAATGAAAAAAGTTATCTGTGCTGAAAAACTATATCAATAACTTTTTTTAAAAGTCATAGCTATAGATAGAGATTGTAGACCTTTTTAATTTATTTTATTTATATATTTATTTCTTGCAACAATGTAGTAACAGTTAAAAGATCTTAAAATAACTTTATGTTTTAGCTAATTATTACTTTTGTTTTATGCAATCGAAATTCGATAATTGTTAAAATCCCATAACTTCGTCTGAAAATAACATTGTTATACAATTCATTATAATATGTTACATTTTATTAGCTCAACTATTAGGTACACAGAAGTTTTGATGAATCAGTACATGAACGTCGCTCAAACGAATTCATGGTATTAAAAGGTTCCCAACATAGAGTCGTAAAACATTTGATGCATTCTACGCAATAATATTTATTGTGCTTTAGTATTTACACTAAAACTAGAACAATTTTACACATGGTCACGGGCAAACGAAAATAAACTTATGTTTCCTGATTGCTCACTCGATTTACGAGTTCAGAAAATGGCAAAGATAAGAATCATGCCATTTGACTGTGATGTCTGATCGTTATTAATGTTGATGTTAGGCGATGTAAAAAACCTTTTCAGATGATGTTATTTTCACAGAAAGAATCTCTTCGAAAGGCTCGGTAGGAACATAAGTAAGTGACTATTGACCTGATGAATGTCGGTACTATTTTCAGTATTATAAAATGTTGTGTAATAAACGTTGTGTTTCATCAGTAGCGTGGGTTTAGACCGTGTGACATAAATATCTAATTAACCAAAAATTTAACCTATTTCTAGTTTAAATAGAGAACACTTGGAAAAGGTTGTGTATTTTTTTTGTACAGTAAAGAAAGGAAAATGGATATTTCCCCTTATCTAATGCCAACTGATCTAAAATTACAATCATGTCACGACGGGAAAGAATCGAAAGTATTTGCTAATGAATAAAACTAGTTTCCTGGAAAAGATTAAAACACTGATATATAAATTTTTGCGTAGGTTTTTTATTTTTCATACATTTGACTATAAAAACATATAGCTCTATACATGAGAAAAGACAATGGTAAATATTGTAGTTGATCCTAAAAATACAACGTTAAATGCCTGTATTTATACAGCTTCTGACCGACTGGATTTGTTTATTTGAGAATTCCATTGAAATTTACTTAGTTACGTCGAAGTTTTAGTAACTATAAATCTTTGATTTACGTGAATGAAGAGATATATTTTATTTCGAACATGTTCTACTATATAATTTTATTGTAATTGTTTCTCATAATCTTAGTTTAATTGGTTTTATGTATTGTTCGTTTAATATTGAAATACGCAATGCAAACAGTTTAATTTATTCAACAGTGAATATTCGTAGATATTATCACAGATATTATGCATATAAATTGCTGTTAACGTGAGTGCAGTTAAACCACAGGTTAAACTACATACTCGTAATCTGCAGATTATCTCACTGAGCATATTCAAATGTGAAACATGGTTTATATTCTTAACATTAGTAAGCTAATTGATACGCTTTTCTTTTATAATATTATTATCTGTGTATATTTCTATTTGATTTTATTCACGATGGTTAGAACGTGGAATAGAACAAGTACCTAAATCATAAAATTTTACCTCATAATAAAATATTGAAAATGCTTTTACAATCATTATACATATACAGCTTGCCATTTCCATATGATATAGGTAAATGCAATAAATTCTCTCTGATACCGATACTGACCTTTACCTGCTGCTGCATACAAGGTAGTCGGAAAAATAGACATCACACACCACACCACACAAGTACTGACTGGTCACGGCGGATTCGCCTTCTACTTGAACAGATTCAAGCTGAAGGAGAATCCGTCGTGTCTATGTCAGCCCGGAGTAGAGGAGACGGTTCCTCACCTGTTACTCGAGTGCCCAATTTTTGCAAGCAATAGATATGCTATTGAGCAAAAATTGGGCATGGCGATGACGGGTGAGAATCTGCCTTCCGCCCTGGGGGACAAGTGTAGGGATACTTTCTTTAAATATTGTAAATATATTGTAGAAGTAGTCAATAAGAGAAACAATGGCGTGTGATGTGATTCTGTGATATTAGGGATAGTTTAAATTTTTGTAAGTAGCATTTATTGTATTTATTTTATTTACCCAGTATTTTAATATTTTTAATTTTGTATTTGTAATATTTTTAATTTTGTAATAATTTTATTTTTAATTTATTATTATTATGTGGCTATAAATTGTGTTTGTAAATAAATAAAAAATGAAAATAATGTCTCTGGACAATATTCCAGAGGTGGCGCGAACACCCTGTGATGGCGGGTGCCTCTTAAAAAAAAAAAAAAAACAAAAAAAAAAAAAGATACTGACCTTTAAAACTTTATACGATATAAAATCTTATTTATCATAGGTTTCCTGAACAACAATAAGTATTATATTTCACGTATTTCAACAGAAAGCTATTATTAGGTATTAATTTTAAGAATTTGCTTATCCATTCCGTTTATAATATAAAGATAATATAAAAATTACGATATCATATTATAAGCTACATAATTTGAGGCATTAATTATAATTCTTGTATGTTTTTCTACTGTTTCTACTAAATGAATATATCATGGTCTAAGTAAACGCTATGTGATTGTGTCTAAAGGAATGTGTCGTAAATCTTGAGATTATCCGTCCCTTGTTCCGATTGCCTAATCTTCCTAATAGATTAGATGCAACTTACTTATAGTGGAGTCCTTAATTACATTTTAATTGGGTTTCATGGCCAAGTAATAATTTTTCTAATAACTTGAGATGAAACATTTTTATTCTAATAATATATAGACGAACGAAGTTATTTCTAAAACAATTTTAAAGAAAAATCTTAGTATTCTGAAATGCTACGATGTTTTCTTTTTCTTTCTATAGAAAGTAATGTTAACATTTCTACAAATCTTTTACAGTGCATTGCCTCTAATTCGTTTTTAGCTCACTTGTTTTTAATTTAGAAGTAGAAGTTATTTCCTTGTATGACAATTCAAAGTAAGTGAACTTTATACGAATTAGGGACACCTAATTCGTATAAAGTTCACTTAGTTGCAATTTATAGAAGTATTATTACTAGTATAGTAGGTATTAGTCTGTGGTAGTATTTCCTTCATTAATTAAACGTTTCTTTTCTAGGAAGTGCCATGGGACATAATCGACAGATGTGCGTTGCCCGTAGTACTATGCCATGCTCTAGCCGTGGTGCTGTCAGCTCTTCTAAATGCCCTGCATATCAGCCAAGTGTCCGTGTTCACCCTGTTTCTGTGGTTCGCCATTTCTGTTACCGGATCCTTGTGGTTCTACCATAACTTGCAGGTATGTAGTAAGACTATACAATTATTTTTTATTTACGTTTGCAATAAAAAAAAAATCTTTAGATTAAAAAGGTAACTAATACAGAAATAAATAATTAAAAGTTTAAATATATTTTATAAAAGAAATCTGTTGTGTTAATGTTATTCACACATTTGATAGAGCTGAGGGGTAAAACGTCATGGTCACCCCTACGTGAAGAATGTACGATCTAGAAACATCATTGTCACAGTGTATAGTATAAACTTACACGCTAAAACATCAAACGTAGGCGTCCATAATATGACGACATTTGATTGATAGATGTATTTCTTCGATAATAGTCAATTCGGTTAAATTGTTACTATTATTTTCTTGTATGGACGCCCACACCACGTAGGGCCATAGCCATTCGTTGGGAGGAGGATATAAAAGGGTAAAGGGTAAAGAAAACATTATATACTGACCATGGACCGAATAAAGATCCTATAGCAAAAACTTTCCCCCCCCACGTCTCTTCACGTATTGTCGTCACCGGTGTTAGAAAAATAAGGAAAAATGGTGAAAATTACAACCAGCCAGTATTTTTTTTAGTTTCTACATGTATGAACAAGCAAAACAAAAACAATTCCGACTTTTTATCTCTTTTTATACACCTACGATTGTTTGTGAAATTTAATTAAAAATATTACTGTGAGCCTAATTTTATCGAAGCATGCTTGACATTTACGAGTATAATTACTTGCGAACAAATAAAGATAATACGTTATACTCAGTTTTAATTTTCTACTTTTTTATTTAAATAATCTCATGTTTACGTAATTGAGTCGTAACTAGAATTGATTTTATGATAAACTAAATTTCTTTTAATAAAGTTCGGGTGAAATAAAAGTAATCTACTCTCACAGTGATGTAGATGATATAGATTTGTGTGGGTGTCAACTTGGAAGATATACCAAGTTTCTTTAAATGCTTGGCGTAATAAAAAGTTATATCCATATTAATAGATCATCCCCCTGTGTGGGCGTGACAGTAAAAGTTTGTTATCTTGCCCAAATTATATGTTATGCAGTGCACTGCGCATGGTAGATAGTAAAAGTTCACTACTTTACGACTCGTCATATTTTAGGAGCTATTTAATCAAGCTAGATGAAATGATATCTTCAATATTTGTACAATCCATTATATACTTTTACTTCTTATGGATATTGGTTTATTTTAGTGTCCGACCGAAAGTTCGGTTTCGGTTTCGGTTTCGGCTGAGTTTCGGCCGCAGTTTCGGTTTCGGCCAGAATCGGCCGAAACTTTTGCCGAAACCGAAACTTATTTCGCAAGTTCACACACGTTCAAGCTCGCTTAACTTCGTTTTCCTCGGCAACGCTTTGACGGACGCTGTCGCCATTTTATAACTGTTTTCTATTTAAATGTTCAAACTTCAGTTTAATATATATTAGTGAGTTACTTAATTGATAATTCGAAATGTAAGTATAATTGTCCTACTAATTGTGATCTAGGTATCTTTGTTAATTCTAAATATGCAATTTTTGATTATCTATGTTGAGATTGGAACTGGGTGTAATAGTAATTATTATTTTTATATAAGAGGTACCTAAAAGAGACTGATTATTCTTCTAAGTACAAATACCAATCCAAAGTATTAAGGGCCCTTAGTAGGTGAAAACGGAAAAATGGACTGTTTTCTATGAGGTATAACTGAAAATACTGAAGTTTTTTCGCACTGAAATTTCTAATATATGTATTACAGAATGTGTGATGGGATGACTGTTTCCAAAACACGATGGCAAAAATTTTGCTCGATAAAAAAAATTGGTTGTCTGTAAAGTCGGTTTACTGACGATAGTGTTGAACGTGACAACGTCCGATTGTGCTTCTTTGTCGCTCGTTCCGCGCTCTCGCTCGCACTTCAAGCCTTACATGGAACGCCTCAGATGAGTCAGAGCGAGGTAACGCCGCATGAGTCATGTTTTTTCGTGCGTGCAGCCGGCTTTATCGAATTATAAGACGTTGTCACGTCAAAAATCCTGAAGTTACCTCTAAAATATCATATAAATGCTCATTACAACCGTATTATTACGATAATAATTCGTATAAAATCACAAATACATAGGTAATTACCTTCTCGATTTCGTGACTGTATTAGATTTAGAAAATACTAAATATTTTAATTCACTTTTTGATAAAAATGTGAATGGCGCTTACGATTTTTAGTTTCGAGCACATTTATTCCATACTAAACGCGGACAAAGATCTCAAAATACCAATACTTAGTATTTAAAGTAACAGTAACAATTACTGATTTGATTTAGATGACTGATTTTACTGAGAACTTAATTTAAAAAATAATAAAATTGTTCTTATTAATACAGTAGAACCTCGATAACTTAAACCTCGGTAACATAAAAACCTCTGTAACTTCAAAAAATAATATGTTCCCTTCCCATCAGAGCCCAAAACCTCTTTAACTTAAAATTCGCAACCTCTATAACTTAAATAAATAATATCTGTATTGGCCCTCAGTAACTTAAAGAAATGTTTCCACAACCTCTATAACATAAAATTGTTTGTCAATGAGTCATTTTGAAAGAGTGTCAAAACAAAAGGTTTCGGTATTTATTGCTTGCACGTGTTTACTATGTATTGTTAACGTAAACAATACATTACCTATTGTTTGCTTTATCGAAATTCTTCAAAGCTTTGCGGCCGTTAGCTTTATGACAACGACTTAGTTGCATCATAAGTTTTTGATCGTTGTCCTGGAAACATCGCTTTACTTACTGTGTGATAAAACTGGCTTAAAATGAGTCCAAAAAGAAAACTAACAACCCTCACCTACGCTGATAAATTAAAAGCTATAGAAGCAGTGAAAAATGGATAGACCCTTGATAACTTAAAACCTCTATAACTTAAAATATTTTGTGTTTCCCTTGGACTTTAACTTATCGAGGTTCTACTGTATTTAAATTTTTTTTTTATTTTATATTAAATAAATGATTACAACAAATTTAATATACTGTGTTTTCATTTCATGCCCTAATTAAGGCAAAATAATAGGTAAAATGCACCAAAGTTCAGTATTTTTAGAAATTTTATACTTGACCACGTGAGTTTCGGTTTCGGTTTCGGTTTCGGCCGAAACTGAAGCCACGGCCGAACATTCGGTTTCGGTTTCGGTTTCGGCCTGGAAACCAGTTTCGGTCGGACACTAGTTTATTTCTTCGCCACATATAACTATATTATCGTAACTGTAGATAGTGACAACATTGTTGTATGTTTGTTACTACATGCCATGCTCTGCCCATCAGGAAATAATTCCTTCCTCGCTTGATCTTCCTCTTAATGAAGCCTTCACCTTCGTCTATATTATTTTTCACCATAATGATCAACACAATTAATTTTATTTATTTCTTCTGCACAACAATTATATTAAAAACATTAATATTCAACAGTAATTTCAATTGCAACTGAGCTCGATAGTCTCACGTATAGTTTTGTCTCTCTTGGGCACAAATCTATAATGTCGCGGTCAGGATAGTTTCTGATAACTAAAAAAGATTAGCAAAACAGTTGCGTCTGGACGCTCTATTGGGATTACGGATACTCTATTCGAACGATAATAGCATTAAAAATAACTAGACGTATAAATTTACAATAATTCTACAGAACAATTGTAGAGTCCTTTAATTTCTTTATAAAATTGAATTTGTATGATTATATGTTGTAGATAGGTGTCGATCTACAGTACATTGTTATGTTGTTGTTAATGTCTTTGAATAGTCAAAATAAAACGTTGTTACATAATGATAATATGACTTGGTGCCAACAGTTTCTTATTAATGAAAGCTTTAACGTCACACGATTGTCTAATACGAAGAAAGAAATGTTATTTTTAGGGCGATTAACAAAGAACGCTTTTCAAATGGTTTTCTTATAATGTAAGCTCTAAATATAATTTGTATAAAAGTAATAAATGTAACGTCATCAACTTGTTTAACTTGTTTAATGGTAAATAGGTTGATTGTTGGACACATAATGTAAACACGTCAGATAGCAAATAATTCTCGTGGTGTCAAATAATATGATGTGCCTGTTTGTGTGATTTTATGTTATGACTAGCTTCCGCCCGCGACTCCGTCCGCGCGGATGTCGGTCTTCGCGTGGATGGTTTATTTCTCCATTTTGAACTGGGAAGACGTTTCTCACTAAATTAATATTAGACCCGTATGTGACCGTGTGTTCGCGATTCTACAGAACAACGTCTATGGAAGAAACTGAAAAATTAAGATTTATTTTTTTTCTACGTATTTTCCCAGGATAAAAAGTATCCTATTTTATGCCCAGGATAATAAGGTATAATTATACCAAGTTTCATCGAAATCGAACCGTCAGTTTTGCCGTGATGCCTTCACATACAGACAGACAGACAGACAGACAGACAGACAGACAGACAGACAAAAATTTTTTTAATCACATATTTGGGTTTGATATCGATCCAGTAACACCCCCTGCTATTTATTTTTTCAATATTTTCAATGTACAGAATTGACCCTTCTACAGATTTATTATATGTATAGGGTAAGTCCGGGGTAGTTGGCCATAGTTTTTTCTAAGCTCTATCAAAAATGAAATACTGTTGTTTTTGTGATTGTATTTATTTATTATTAAACTTTAAAGATTCAGCTATGATATTCTAAACATAAAAGTA
>CAJQZM010030210.1:10241-25143 GCA_907164665.1 Colias nastes | reverse complement strand
ACCAGCACTTATTTTTAAGTAAATAGCATTCTAACAAAATAAATGTTTAAAATTGAAGGATATTTTCGTTTTTACTATTATATTTTGAGGGTACTTTACAAAAAAAGAGCGTGTGCGCCGAGCCCACGCGTCAGGAGTGAAACTTCCTTGGCGTGATTCAAAGATACCTTCGCCAATATTCAATTATATTATATTCATTCATATTAATTATATTAAATTATTTTCATAAAACTAAAAGAAGAAGACGAAATTAATTGAACTTTTGCACTTAGTAACACCTATTATAGCTAGACAGGCTAGGCTCGCGGCTCGCGGCGGTGACAGACGTGCGAGCGAAGGCGGGCTACGAGTAAAATTTCAAACATGTTGGATCGTCAACGAACTTACTCGACGGTTTTTAAGTACGCGTACTTGGGGTGACACACGAGCGAAAAAGGTCGTCGAGCCACAAGTTCGCGTACTTACTCGTACGTCTATCACCCCTTTAACAGTGTGAGTTGTATGTTATTGACGATATTGGTTTAATGAATTCTGTAATTACAGAATTGATTCATTCACTGTATGTTTTTATAGTTTGTAGCTTACTGAACAATGACGTAGTAAAGAAATGGAATTGTTTTGTAAGATTGGACGGAGGCGAAGAAACTAAACTTAAGTTTCGCGTTAAAGAAGGCTTCATTTCTTACCGATATATCCAATGATGAATATAGCTAACATTTTGAATAATTAAGACAGTTTAAAAGCTTCTCTTGAAGATAATTAGAAATATGAACATTGAACACCCTGTATAATCCTCATGAGGCGGTAAAGGCTTGAGTAAAGCTGTTTTAAGGACAATTGTGAACAAGAATAGGATAATTCGCAAATCGCCATTCCCGCACGGGCGCTAGAGTATGGCAACACGAAAGTATCCCTTTTAATAAATTGAAGAATAAATAAGCGCTTAGATAAAATAAAATAAAATAATCAATTTCGAAAAATAATGATATTCCAGTTAATTTATGTATGTAAATTTTTGAAATTTATATAAACGCACGTGATAATTTATGCAGAAGCTTTAAATAAAATAATTATATTAAAAAACTTCTGGACTTCATTTTATTTCTCTTTTTAATTAGTATATATTCATTAATCTGTGAATATTTAACGTTTTGGTCCGTGAGTTTCAACAATTTCTATGAAAAATGAAACAAAATAAATAGCCATGCCATTTCGTTACTTTCGTGTTGCCGTGCAATATGTCCATCCGTCATTTCAAATGTGGTCAATCCATTGTCCATTAGAATATAAAAAAATCGAGGATTAAGCCTTACAACCTATTCTTACAGCCCAGTTGTCGCGAACATATTTTTTTCTTCAAAATTAGCTATGAATAAGTGGGTATGAGTATCTAGTGATGTTCATCTTAATGTTCTTGTCGATATAGTTATGGAGTTTAATAAAAATAAAGATTGTAGTATCCTACTAATTTCAAAACACCTACAATTGTATTTTTTTCGGACTTTCTATTATTTATTGTAACCAGCAATTATTATCAAAGTATCTATGAGCATAATTAAGGCTAATACATGACGTGTATAATAAAATCACAGTTATTTCAGATTGAAACTCTTCTCAAATTTTAATTAAACTGAATCTTTGAATAAATCTGTTTTATTAATTATTTCGTAGATATACAGATCCGTCTTCAAATCTATCGATATTCGATAGCCATCTATCGACATACCATTAGCACATCGCTAGCAAGGTCGCCAAATATTGAGTGAACAAGGTGCTTACATGGATTGACCACCGGGTATCCCGGAAAAAATGCCACAAAATGGACACAACAATTGCATAGCATGATCGATTGTGATTTGTGAAGTGTCTGACAAAATGCAAAAAGGATGGACTTATATTAACATATTTATGATGTTCTCTATGTGTTTCCTTTTATTTCGTATTTCGTACTGCTGTAGTTTATCTAGAAGATAAAGTTTATCTAAAAGTTAAGGGATAAGTTACTAAGTAAAAGGTTGTGTATAATTTTGTTTATAAATTATATTTTCTCTCTACCTCTACAAAATATCATGATAGAAGATCATGATATTTTGTAGAAACAATCTTGTTAAAAAATGCAAGTAGTATTTTTTTAATATCATGTCATAAGCCGTTGAATATTTCTTTCAAAACGATGTGTGACGTGTAGTCTGTAGATATTATTCGACTGTAATCTTTGTAAAGAATAGAGACACGAGAAAATGCCAAGATTATAAAAACACAGTACAGTTGTATACAGTTTAATAAGTAAACTACAGACCAAATTTTCCTATGTAGGATATAAATAAAATTATTGAATTCTGTTTACACATAATTAATATATTTTATGTATTCTCCACTGAACATCCTTCTGTCAATATGCTTAATGAAACCAGCCGTAAATTAAATAGTGCCATATCTTACAAATCCTAGATAGCCCAAATTAATTTGCCGGTTCAATATACTACAATTCGTCGGGTCTTTGACACCAGTGTCGTCGGCCTTATTTGTTTTCAATCAAATTGATTTCCTTTATCAATCGATATCACTGATTGATTTATTATGTTTGTGTTCGAAGTGTGTGCGTTTAGGTTCAAATATAGAACCGCGTGTTTTTTTATAATTTCTGTGCCATAGCGTTCTATGCCTCGTTTAAAAATCAGAAGATTTTTTTTTGTAGAAGTCTCTATAACTTTTGCAAAATTAAATTTCAAAAAATTGCTTTTTTTTTAATTATGTGTGTTAAAAATATGCGTGTTAGATAGTTCCTTTATTTATAGGAATTATTAACCCTATTTTATTTTTAACGATTAGGTATTTATTTAATTGTTATTCTACGGAAGCACAATCAAATACTTGGTAATTAAGTGACGAGACAGATTACTTTTTACAGAGCTTTTTATCATCTTTTAGCTTAATATATAGATATTATATAGTCTTCAAAATCCAACAATTCACGAGGAAAATGTCACGTAATCACAGTATTACCAGATGGCAAAAACACTGACCGATTGTATGCACTTTCTTATGTTAATACAGAATAGCCGATCGAGCGTGGACAATTGGAGTCTATAGCTTCCTGTAGATTACACACGCACAATGAGCCATTCACGAATTGGCCAGCGCAAAAAATTTGACCAACGCTGGCAAGGGTTGCATTTCCTTTGGGATAATCTGTGGGCGTGTTAGCGCCGCTTTTGACATTTATGAAAAAAAAAATGTTTTTTTTTAAGTTGCATCGTGTAGGGCCAAGACGTAATTTTAATTGTAGATTATATAATATTTATGTTTATTTTTGTATTTTCACGTAGCTACTAGAGATATTAAATATAAATTATTAAAATTCTTATATGCTGCCGGCAAATTGAGAAGTTTAAAATAAAATATGAGCGCTACATTTTAATATACTGCCAGATTTTTTTTTCTGTTCATTAACATTTAAATCCATGACTTGAAATTGATTTACTACTTTTATTAGATTAGCAACATTTTTTTCATAATAAATAATAGTAATACATTTGTTTATGCCAATTTTTGCATATTTAATCATCTCAAATAAAATATATCGTATTTTATTCACATTTATCATTTCCATACAGTCATGAGTCAACAATGAAGCCGAACATAATTTGCTTAAAACCTAGTACCTAACTTGTCCATATTCAATATGTACTCATCTTTTCATTTACCAAAAGGCTAACTAAACATTGTTGGGAACAAAATAGCGAATTAAGAGGTACTTCTAATCCTTGTAATCCTTAAAATAAATACGTTGAGGACACTCGAAAGTATTTTTCTTTCATCCCGCCACCCAAGGAAGAATTTTAGTATAATCGACTAATGCGCTCACTTACTTTTGCGCTAAATGAAAAAGCATTTAACAATTTGTTAATTTTCTAATGTAATCCCCGTGAATAATGTGCGTAATATTTTTGGGTGGCATTTTTAAGAAGACGGCATTCGGTTAAGTTGTTTTTACATTGGTCACTATTATGTTGGTAATTATTTAATAGTTACTTCTAAGGGAATGTAGAAGCATTTTTTATTATGAAGTTTTTTGTCATTTTTAATAATGACAATGTAGTTATTTGTTGTTTTTTTTTTTATAAAAAATTTGAAGGGTTCTTACTTCGTTATTCTTTTAAACCCTTTCTGAAATATGTAGTTTCATTTTTGCATTAGTCGAACAAAATAATATCACCTTTTTATTCGTACAAGCATAATATTGGTTTTAGAACATACATGATACATTTTTCTTTTAAATATAGAAAACTGTATAAAAAGAAGTTACCTATAAAAATAATTCATCAGTTCTTTGTTTAGGTTTAGATTCACCTAATTATATCTTTTCAGACACTGTACATTTGCAATAACATTAATTTCCTTTCCAAACCTCAATTTTTTAACATTTTAAAAACGTATTTTAGCGCCACATTAAGCAGAAAAAGTGCCAAAAACTTGAATCACAGGTTACCACAGTTCATCGGTACACTTTATATGACTCAAAGACTTGCTAATTTCCGTATGATGTAAATATGTGTCAGTTATACAAAGAATGTTTGGAACGAGGTCAGAAACATGGCTGATAAATATACGGTCATTGTCTTGACACAAAAGCTGTTGAAGCATGAGGAAGCTGATTTGTGTTTTTGTTTTGGTAATTTTTGGGTATAATTTTTGCATATTTTCCTGTTATTTTTGAGGCTTGTAATGCTAAACTTTTCTTTGATATTTAGCATAATTGTATTTTTATGAAGCTTTTTCAGCTTCTTATAAATAAAATATAGCTAAAAATCTTTTCAAGTTTTCATTGTGATCATTTAGTTCAAACTGTGTCTTTCACTTTTAAGTTATTTTTAATCTAAAACAAAACGAACTGCTTATTGATAACACCATTAATATATAATCAAAGTTTTATTATTATTCATTAATTCTTTAATAGGATAATCGTTAGGGTTCAGTGAAAGCGAATAGAGTTCAGACAAGAGTTTCCGTCTTCCGAAACTACTTCCTGTAATTAGATAGCAAATGGCGGGCTATCAAACTTCTATCGACTAAGGTTAAGAACCGTTTGAACTTGATAGGTTCCGTAAACTAAGTATTAGTTATTAGTTGGTTCGGTTTCACTCTCTGTTTAAATTATACTAATTATTATGTTATAAATGCGAATTTTGTAAGTATGCTGCATTGTTTATCAGTCTCGATATATCCAACATTGAAATCCGTTATCATCGTGAATCACTAGAAAATTCGACTAATATAATTGCAAGTTACATGTAAGTATGTAAGCGACTAAATTAAGGAAACTTAAAACTCAAACTCAAACATTTATTTATTCAATTAGACTTTAAACATTTACCACCGATTCGGAAAGCAGGTTATAATAAAAATGAATTAAATTTAAGATGCTATAAGTTTCCAAGGAATTTTTATTCTGTCTGGTGTCATAACACTGAGCAATATAAAATCGGCTTCCCATGAGGTAATTATTAAAAATGCTATTTTGAACTTACTGTATATGAATATAAAATAAATGTAAATGAGGAAAATCTAATAAAGAGAACTGAGATATTATTTAACGATAAAATCTTCAGGTATTAATAACTAATAAGCCAAAGAATTAGATAGTCAAGTCAATGATAAACACGCTAGATAAATGGTAATCTAGAAATTGTATTTATCAAGGAAAATGCAGTTTTCTACTGCATTCGGAAGAGAGAGCTAGCCGGAAGTTGTCTAGATTGCTTGTAATGAGCTTGTTAACGAATATTCTAGATTTGTTTGTACATATTGATGAGAACAAAACATTGAATGAAGTGTACTATATAATAGTGTGTATATAAGTGTGTGTAATTGAGTGTAGTGTAGGGGTTGAGTTACTTTTATTGTTTGTACTATGACATTTTTTCTTTATACAATCTTCTCTCTATAAGCGTTGATACTTTTCGAATAAAATATGATATTTTCATATACTATCAGCTTTGTTATATTTGGTGAGATCTTGTGAAGATTTCAATATTTTTAAACATAGTCTGCTAAAAGATACTAAAACTAATCTTAAATTATACATAAACATTCTTATATATTACTTAAAATTACATGGAACCATTAAGTAATATATAACAACAATCTTATTTATCATTAACATAAGTTTGTTATTTTAAATACGTTAATAATTTTTGAAATGTTAAATAATTACTTACTACTAAAACAAACAATATATCAATTTAACTGTTTTCCTCCTTAACATGGATATGTAATAACATCAAAATTGTTCAAAAAGCTTAACTAAATGCGAGATCACGTTTTAAGCAGATAGTACAAAAGAGAAAGTACAGCTATGTTTTACTAAGCACTAAACATAATACCTAGGTTGGTCTAAACTATAAATAGAATATGGGACAGGATGTGCTTTCTGTACGATGCGTTGGTACCTACATTTGTGTTTTATCTTTTATTTGTTGCATTATGTTAATAGGAATTTTAAAAACCGTAACTCTCTAGTTCTAGATGTCTATCTATATGACTTTAAATTGTATTGTTAGAAATGTATACATACTAGATTTCCGCTCGCAGCTTCGGCCGTGTAGCCAAAGAAAAACCCCAGTGATTTTCGAGATAAAAACTATCATACCCATGTACCAAATTACATTCAAATCGGTTCAATAGTTGAAGCGTGAGGATTTTATTATTATAATATTACTTACTAGCTTTCCGCCCGCGGCTTCGCCCGCTTTGTCTAAAACCTAATAAATTATATACTAAACCCTTCTTCTTGAATCACTCTATCTATTAAAAAATACCGCATCAAAATCCGTTGCGTAGTTTCAAAGATTTAAGCATACAAAGGGACATAGGGACATAAGGACAGAGAAAGCGACTTTGTTTTATACTATGTAGTGATTAGTTAGTACTAGCACAATATACAGATACATACAGTAAGGAAACTTCATACAAAATGTTCGAAATGGCTCCCCCCCCCATCAAGCGTGTTTACGAGGGTATTGAGGGGGATCGATAGTAGCGGGTGACACATCCACAGATTTTGAATGACAAAGATACATAGTATAGAAAAAAGTTTAAAGTGATGTCATTTCACATTAAATAAATATCGATTGTTTCAGTTTGGTGCCCTTTCAATAAATATATTTGTAAATACCGTATCTGACTACAAGTTAAAAAGAGACTATTTTTTAATTTCTATAGATATGGCAGTATGAGTTTTAAATTATGTTGACATATTTTCTACCAAAATGATAGCTACAAATAGTACCTATTAGGAGTCCAGTCTGTTTAAAGATCGCATCTATTTTTTACGCAATCTAGAAGAGCACGAAAATCTAAAAAAATGGAAACCTTAAAAAAATCTTGTTTAAATTTATGTGCATAATTACGTAAATATTAGGGAAGAAAAAGATAGATATTATAATTATTGTATTTTTATCGATACGTGACTTTACCACTTTGTCAAGCACTAAGCCTGTCAAACTATTTTCTTTTTCATCCTAAAACAAAAAGGTGGAGGTTCTATGCTCGTATAATAATAATTTTAATTTATTTTTGCATATTTTGTGTTTTTTAATTTAATTTAATTTATCGTTTTAAAAATAATTTAGTAGGTATACCTACATACAAGTATTGTTAATTCTGGTTTAAAATAATTATTATTGAATATATGTATAATACAAATATCAAGCATTATAAATAATTTAGGTACATTAAATAGCCTTCGGCGTCCATAACAAAACAAGATTTCGAAATATAGCACTGAAAAAAATTATTTACTTTTACAAGGTATATTTATTCGGATTGTTTCTTCTTGTAAATTCATATTTAGGCTAAGTACACCATTTTTGTATTTTAACGGGTTTTAATCTCAAAATTACCACAAAATCATCTGTGAAAAAAAAGCAAACAGAAATATACAGGCCGAATTGATAACCTCCTCCTTTATTTTTGAAGTCGGTTAAATATCAAAAAGGTAACAGCCCTATAGCTATAATAGTGCTTATGTCATAATTTCATCGCAGGGGCTTAGTTTCCTAACTGTATGTACGTATATATCTGTCAACTGTGGTACTATAGTTAGGGTTTCTGCAATATATTTTTTTTGTATAATTTTACCTGTGATCAGTTTAAGACGGCTAGTCGGGACTGGCTTAGCGTGATTTCCGCCTGTATCTAAATGTTAGAGAAATGCATAACATATATAAATGTATATATATATATATATATATATATATATATATATATATGATAGTAGTTGTAATATAGCTAACAGTGTTATTATAGGCATTGAACGCATACGCAGAATTCGTTTGTTAAATTTTTAATGTACATTTACAAATTACATGCTCTACAATTAAAAACTATTCGTAGGTATCTAATGAAGACAATAGTGAACTAACATTAGCAGTATTTTTTTCTCTACTTTTATAATAATCGGAGTCTGTATGATCCTACATGCTTCAATACAATGCAACTTGAATACAATTATAATAATCTCTTTTTATTACTGCCACCGTTGCTAATTGCTATGACAACGAAGGTGTTGATGTTTGTACCTTAGCATAATTTCACACTAACCACAGATTTACTATGTATTCCTGTATCCTGTTTCACACGGCAAATCCGCTTTTCTATTCGTGACACGGCAAGCGCGTCCGTTTGTTGTTACATTGAGTAATTAAAGAGTTTTCTGTGTACACTGAGTCAGGAACTGTAGTAAACGATCTTGCTTGGAAGTTATAGAATGGCTAATAGCAAAGAGCTAATAGGTATTTAGATTGGGAATATTCTAGACCAATCTAGACGTCAATGGACTAAAAGGGATTGGTAAAATACGCAATTGTAATCTAAAAGAATTGGTGTAGAAATGAAAAATGCATTTGATTACAATCCTTAATATTTGCTAAGAAACGTTATCGTTCAATAAAAATTAAATCTTCTACATTTTTCGTAGATAGTAAAATTTATTTCGTAATAGTAAAATAATCTTAACTATTGCTTAACTATGTAGAATTAATGAATTATTAATCTAAATTCTTAGAAAAATAATAAGACCAAAAGATCACACAAAAACAATTCAATTTGTTAGAATAAACATTAACAAAAACATTAATTGAAATTAGAGTTTCTTGTACCTTGTAATTATCAGAAACATTATTTATAGTATAGCCCTGTGGTATAGCAGATAAATAAGAGAAAATGGTATGTACATATCTTCAATGTAATATTGATACGCTATGGTTCTTAAATTTCTCCTGTATGTGGTTCAACTGTGACCCATTTCGTGACCAAGTCTTTCCTCCCACTAAAAATAAGAGCTGGGTTATAAGTTTCTTAAACATTTCGCTAAAAAAGCAAATCCAGTACAGCCTACAGGGAGTAGAAAGATTCAGTTTTCTTATGTTATCTTGAATTGACATAATCTTAAAACATACCAACGTCTTGACAACACAAACTTACAATTTCTTTGTGATTTCGAATATTCTAGAACTCCCAGATAAATATTATGTCATGATATCTAGTATAGTGGCGTCTGATTCTCGGTCAGCTCATTGTGAATCGAATCGCGAAGGTTAGGCAGCCAATCAAAGTTTAGAAAGCTTAGCACGTTCGACAATGAATTTCTATGCTATGCACTTTCGTACTGCACCTAACCTTGCTACAGGCGTGTAGGTGCAATATGATTCTAGGAACATTTATGGCTTTATGGTGAAAGTATTTTATATATGTCAGGTCATTTATTTGCTGGATATGGGCTATGTGTGTTTGTAGATATAGTTCTTTCTGGCGAAGCGAGTGACGCGATTTTTTGCGTGTAATATTATCACGAAAATGTTCTTGGTATTATTTCGTACTGATTAATTTCATGGAAGTTTTAATTGCTATAACTTACAAGGTTAGAAGCTCAATTGTATATGACACAATATATGTTAATTGTTTAATTGTTAGAAATCAATTTCTACGTTAAATATGTTTCCATTTTCAGGCGCTTTTAAAATGTTATCTTTCTAATTCTATACTTCTTTCTTTAAAAACATATATGTTAACTTTCTAATAAATACAAAATGCTTGTCAAATACATTTTAAAATACCATTTAGCTGCAGATATTGACCACTTAGATAACATAAATTGAAAAAAGTTATAACTTTATAAGTAAGACAACATTTTGAGCTTTTAAACGGATATTAAGTATTTCTTTATCTCACTATTTTCACTGAATATTCATTATATACTTTCATATTCATAAATTGTATAGTTTACAAAAGAGAAGAAATTTAAATGTGAATTATTTCAAAGATTGATTGAATAGCTAGGCATGAGCTTTGGGAAATTTTACATATCAAAGAATTGAAGAAAAGATTTTGCAAAGTGCATGTATGTTATTTATGAAAAAAATAATAATGCAATTGTTAGTAAGATAAACAATAACTTATATTATACTATGATAGAGTTGAACTTTGGTTGAACTGTAAAGTACCTTTTTCTGGTAACGTGTTTCTTTCCATGGGATTCACGTTACTGAAAATTGTGTATTTCCATCAAATAATATTGTGTTTGCAAATTGCAATTTAAAATTAAAATGAATAGATTAAGAGATTAATCTTTTATGAAACTTGGAATAAACATTGGTTTTGATTTCATAACAGGATTTTCCACCTTCAAAATATGAGTGAAAAATCACGAAGAATCCAATTTCTTAACGTTTAACAATAATCTTTCTGTATTGTTAAATCCTGTCCTTTCGAACAACGCGTTTTAAACCTATTCAAAAGCCTCCAATTTCTCCTGCAACATTAATTCTGTTTTCCCTTTAAATACATATAATATTTTATATAGATGTCTCCAGGTCAAGTTTAGGCCAGTAGATCATAGTTACCCTACTAGGCAGGTCATTGGTGCAGTGGACTAAGGCGGCGCGTCCGTCCGGGCGGCGTGCCAACTGCTAATTTTGTGCACAGGCTAATTAATATTAGACTTATTTTATTACATATTCATTATTTGTTTTGATTTAATAGTATTAAAGTTATGTTGAAGAAGCGATTTTGGGAAGCTCCAGAAGTAAATGTGTCGCAAACGCCCAAGAACTTTTATTTATTAGGTATCTACTAGAAAAATGGTGGAAGATATAATAAAATGTTTTCCTTAGCCAGGGGACTGGTTCTTTTATATGCACTCGTGTTGGATCCTAGATTGTGTTTTTCCTTCCCAAGTTGAAATAAAATAAAAAACATATTATTTCTCGTGTCACACCATCATGCATTTCTATGAAATACACGACGAAACATTGCATCGGTTGTGTTTTTTTTGTTAAATGAAAAACATTAGTTAAAATTTATGCAGGCGATTCCGTGAAGATGTATCATGTCATTTATTTTGGGGTTTTACCCATGTATGGAAAAAAATCGTTGGTGATAAGAATTAGAATTCTATGAATATACTTTATTGACCAATTTATTTATTTAATTTAGCAATTATATCACCTGTAAAGTCTTAATAAATATAAGTATGAAAATCATCACATTAATAGTTCTTATTTTCTAATTAAAAATAACAGATACAAACAGTTTATAATATAATACATATTCATTGGAGAGATATCAGCACCTATTAAGACGATGTAGAAGCTTATCCAATTTCACAAATAGATATATAGTTTAGGTCTAGCGTGAGCTCTATAGTAACCTAATCTACGTTACCTGAAATATTCTGATCACGCTAGTGCATAGTAAAAGTACTTTCGTTGCGTCCGCGTCGCATTGTCATTCATGCTACTTTATAGCTTCTATTCCTATCCTATGTTACATCATCTATTAGAATCTAGAATCTTGTGGTTAGTAAATACTAAGCACAAGATTATAGTTTTTAGAAATTAAAGAAATTTTAACTCGATGACGAGTCTCTACTCTCTACGTTCGCTCGCTGTTAAGTTTTCGAAACGTGGAGTTAATAATAAATAAATCGCTTTTAAAATTCGTTAATAAACCTTTAATTTCTTAATGCATAATGCTCGCGTAAAATTAAACACAAGAAATATAACTAGTTTTTGGTTAGGTTTTATTCAGTGATCATTTCTAGGATTATATTGGTCTAAACTTTGTTGTATGTTGTAGGGACCTTGGATCTCGTAATTATTAAAGTACTAGTTGGTACTGGATATGGCCACGCTTGGCCGTGAATAGAACCTAGGTCTGATTATATTGAGAAAAATCATTATCAGTATCATCTCTTTATATTTGAAGGGAAACAAAATAGGTTGTCTGGATCACATTCTCTTGAAATATCACGTCGTAACATAACATTTTTATGTTTGAAAATTAGTTTTCCTGATTTTCCGAGTTCTATTTTTTCTCATTTGTAACGGAACGTTTTCGATAGAGTGCGTGTTCTATGATTATGATAATAACAACGCAAATACATACATATAAGATAATATATTCTTTCAATAAAGAAGAGCACGGTGATAGAAAAGCTAAAAATTTAAATTATGTTAAAATATAAATTTGTATAGATTAGAAGAAAGTGCATATTTACTCTTTTAGACATTTCTAAAATACTACTATGCACTTTATTTCGAATAGGACACTACTTAAGAAATGTTTATTCATAAAGTAAAACCTTACACAAATAAAATGTCTTAAATTCGAGTTTTTTTTTATAAAAGAGTATGTGTGCCGAGCACACGTGTCAGAAGTGAAACTTCTTCGGCAAGATTCAGAGATCCCAAAATCGTCGCCTTACTCCATGACGTGACTTTGAAATTTTGGTCTTAACGCGACTAAAGAAGTTTCGACACTTCAATATTTACAAAGATAAGAAGAATCTAGTAGCTACGAGACAGCTATTTTCTAGTTATTCACCAGGGAATGTGTACAATCTATGCAATTTTGCATTGCGGTCTCATAGCTCTTGTCAATTTGCCTAGCGTGTTATCTGTTCTCATCATTGTTATATAATGATGATAAAACGTTGATTTAATTGAAATATACTTAACTGTATTTTAGTATTTTTTTATAAGCGGAATATTTTCTTAGTTTATATAACAGTCAAATGCTAGTCTACGATTAATTGATATCCCTACTGCTTTTCTAAAACTTAACAAATTATGTTCTAAAACCTTCCTCTGTTACCACTTTACTTATATAATTATCGCGTCCGCGTTAAAATGTAGAAGCCCTTCTGGCTAACATTGAGAGACACCACACAAAAAAAAAAAAAAAATATATAATTAAAAAGACTGCATTAAAATCGGCTGCGAAATTTTCTGGCAAGCATTCATAGGGAGCAGGCACAGACAGACAGCGGGAAGTGATTCTGTTTTATACTATGTTGTGATTATATTACACAAATAAAGTAAAACACACAAAAGCTCAATAAAACAAAGCAGTAAATCTTTCAATATGATTTATTAATAATTCTGTAGATAACACAAACAGACCTTATAACTAGCTAAACATCACAACAAAAGCTATCATATCTCACAACAGAAAACCACACGAATTCCGAAAACAATATATGTACATCATTACATAAAGCGTAAGCCTGTCTGATTCACTTCCCAGTTTTTTGCAGAGAGTGTTGCTCGCACCACGTGGTACCAGGCCGTCGAACTCGCTGCTAAAGGAATACTATGCTGTACTGCACCGAGCTGGTTCACGGTTATTTTCGTTCAGCTATCATCTAATAAACATAACGTTGCCATGTATGACCAAATTGGCTGCGACGTTCTCTTGAAATGGCGCGAATTTTTAAATTTGACGTTTGATTGTTGTCTGTGGTTTGACAGTTGTCTATACAGAAAAGCGGAAATCATTATTTCATTTTGACATTTCGATTCATTGTAATTCTGTGCACGTCTTTATTTAGAAATTTACGCTAAAACGTGCAGATAAGAATTACATAACACATGTAACATAAAATATTCCGAGGATTCATAGTACCAACGCATTCCACGATAACTTTGCATTCTATAGATGTTATTGAAATTTCCCACAAACTCCATTATCGAGGCAAACATAAACAAACCGTCGTCCACGTGGTATAGACTATAGAGGCCAACTTTTTTTCACGGTGTCAACGACCTAACACGCAATTAAGAGTTCACTATCGCGATATCGTATCGCATACATTTTATAATCATTTGATAGTTCACATGAATTAGTTTATGGTTAACGCGGGCTTTTTTTAATTGCACAGATAAAGTTAACAATTTATGACAGATTGACAGATTATTAAAATTAACAGTTTGTGTGCTGAACTTGTAGATTAATTATACATTTTTAATTATGAGATAGATTTCGACGCTTCGAAGTGCTTTTTAGTTTTTTTTTTACTTTAGACGAAAAATTAAAATTAAATTTTTTGAACTTTCTCTTCCTTGTCGTATACTTACCCATGTGTATCATGTTAAATGTTCAGACTTTTATTTATTAAAATTTGACCAACTACCAAAACTACCAAACTCAAATTTAAAAATAATGTCCAAGCACAGAAAATAAACACACTCCACACATTTTTAATGGTCGCAACACATTTAAACAATAATAATTAATAAATATTACAAAACATTGCGTGAAGAAAGGCCAAGGCATGAGGCGTGTTTCCTAAAAGATTTATCGTAAGCTGCCGCGTGCATACGCGCTAAATATGTAAGGCATTTCATTAGAAACATGCACAGTCCAGGCAAAGATAATGATAATTTAATTAATTATTCTTTTTACACTTCCTTCATATTTTATTACAAGCTGAAGAACATGTTATAGTTTATAATGTAGAGATAGTCATTTGTTTATATCAATTTATTGTAATATTAGGCCGCGTTTCCATCTGCAAGAAAAAAAATGGTTGCCTGTAAAGTCGGTTTTACGGGCGAAGATT
>CAJQZM010030209.1:0-19687 GCA_907164665.1 Colias nastes | reverse complement strand
CGGCCAACATCTATTTTTCATATGTACCACGGGCGAAGCCGGGGCGGACCGCTAGTAAATACATAAAAGATAGATATTATAATTATTGTATTTTTATCGATACGTGACGTCACCACTTTGTCAAGCACTAAGCCTGTCAAACTATTTTCTTTTTAATCCTAAAACAAAAAGGTGGAGGTTCTCTAATGCTCGTATAATAATAATTTTAATTTATTTCTGCATATTTTGTGTTTTTTAATTTAATTTAATTTATCGTTTTAAAAATAATTTAGTAGGTATACCTACATATGACCTACATACAAGTATTGTAAATTCTGGTTTAAAATAATTATTGAATATAATATGTATAATACAAATATCAAGCATTATAAATAATTTAGGTACATTAAATAACCTTCGGCGTCCATAACAAAACAAGATTTCGAAATATAGCACTGATAAAAACGTATTTACTTTTACAAGGTGTATTAATTCGGATTGTTTCTTCTTGTTAATTCATATTTAGGCTACACCATTTTTGTATTTTAACGAGTTTTAATCTCAAAATTACCACAAAATCGACTGTGAAAAAAAAGCAAACAAAAATATACAGGCCGAATTGATAACCTCCTCCTTTATTTTTGAAGTCGGTTAAATATCAAAAAGGTAACAGCCCTATAACTATAACAGTGCTAACGTCATAATTTCATCGCAGGGGCTTAGTTTCCTAACTGTATGTACGTATATATCTGTCAACTGTGGTAAAATATTGTTATAGAATATAGGTACATAAATACCAGCAAAAGCTTTTATACTATTATTAAGGATAAATTCCTCGATCGTCCTTTTTTATAAAAATTGTGGGGAAGGAAAGATATTGTATTATCCCTGCTAATTTATAAAGAACTAGCTTTTACCCGCGGCTTCGCTCGCGTTAAGAAGTATAAATATTAATTAGGTATATTTTTTGCGGCTTTGGTACTTTTGTTTAGCGTATGTAAAAACTTAGGGCCTACAAAACTACAAAACTATCATCACATATTTTATCCCCTTATAGGTGGAATTTATCAAAATCCTTACCTACTTAGGGAATGCCTACGTCATAGTAGCTTTATGCATGCAAAGTCTAAGCCCGATCGGTATAAAATTGACATAGTTTCATACAAACTTTCATCCCTTATTTAATCCCCTTGGGGGTAGAATTGATCCAAATCCTTTCTTAGGGGATACCTACCTGCATGCCAAATTTCAGCCCGATCCTTCCAGTGGTTTGGGCTGTGCGTTGATAGATAAAGAATACTGACAGATATCTGTCACCTTTGAGTTTTATATATTAAGAAGATTTAAGGTATGAATTTTCGAAAATCTTTTCTTACCGGACGCCTACGTCATAAGATCTATCTACATGCCCAATTTCATGCAAATACATCCAAGGAATAAAAAGTTTCATACAAACTTCTATCCTCTATTTTACCCCTTTAGGGGATGAATTTTCTAAAATCCTTTCTTAGGGGACGCCTATACGTTATGACATCTACCTGCATGCCAAATTTCAGCCCGATACGTCCAGTGGTTTGGGCTGTGCGTTGATAGATCACTATATCAGTCACCTTTGAGTTTTATATATATAGACTAGCTTCCGCCCACGACTTTGTACGTGCATCCCCGTTTTTCCCCGTTCCCGCAAGAATTTCGGGAAATCCTTTCTTAGCGGATGCCTACGTTCTAACATCTACCTGCTTGCCAAATTTCAGCCCGATACGTCCAGTGGTTTGGGCTGTGCGTTGATAGATCACTATATCAGTCACCTTTGAGTTTTATATATATAGATAGATAGACTAGCTTTCCGCCAGCGGCTTCGCCCGCGTAGTCAGAGAAAAACCCGCATAGTTCCCGTTCCCGTGGGATTTCCGGGATAAAACATATCCTATGTTCTTCTTTGGTCAAGCTATCTCTGTAAGCACTAAATTTGAAGTAAATCCATGAAGTACTTTTTGAGTTTACCCCTGGTTAAACTCAAAAAGTACTTCATGTAGTCAAAAATTCTAAAAACTATTTTTGGCTTCGGTATCTATTGTAGATCACGCATCAAGTATTCTTTAAAAATTATTCAATGTACAGTTTTGACTTTCGTACGATTTTATTACCTATATGCAATAAGTAAGCGGAAGGAAGTTAGCGCGGAAAGTTTATTTTTTTTAATTATTAATATCTCAAAAAATTGCTCCTTAAATGCTCCATCAGAATCTGTAATTGCTCCACTTCTATAATTATTAGTTTATTTATAATTAATTAAAAAAAAATCCAAATACTGAAAACTTGATTTCCCTATAGAATGAAAAATTTTCACTTTTCATAAAAAAAAATTCCAAAATAATTGCTCCCGATTTGCTCTATCAATTACAAAAAAATTATTTAGTTTTGATAATTTTTACAATAATTAACTGAAAAACTATGTCTGCATAGTAAACTACTGCGCTGTGACATCATCAATAATTGTCGTTGCGACGCGGGCCATTTTTACTTGTATCTGTTAAGGATTACGGGGATAATTAGAGATGCAAACTTTGATCATTGAAGCGTGCCTTTAATAATCACACAACAACATGGGGAACCTCTTACATCTTACAGACTATAATATAAACTTCCTTCTTAACTGACAGTTGATACAGTGTCACAGTCAATGACTAAGGAATCCTATGATTCCTGTGATTCCTTATTCATTGGTCACAGTCAACGCACTACGCAGTGTTGCTACATACAATATTATACAATACAATAAATCATTGTTAATTAACACCTCCCCCCAATGATTTATATCAACATAACCAACATTACAATGAATAAGTAAGAACAAACTAAAAAATACACAATGCAAACTAAACTTTATTCCAATCCTAATTTAGGTACAAAATAATTATGAGAGGTTATAATTCTCTTCTTATAAATAATTTAGATCGTGTACCTTTCTTCTTAAAGCTGTCTTCCATTTGTAATCATTTGATATGCAGTCTGCAGATCTGTCCTTCAAGTATTCGAGATGACTGTCGGCGGTTGCCGCTATTATAATAGCCTGGGCTTTAGCTTCCAATTGCTTGTTATTTGTAGATTTACTGAAATCTTCCTTTTCGATCGCCTCTATTGCTCCATTATCCCGCAGGATACTTTTCAATCTAAACTCCCATGCGTTGTAATTATTGTCCCCCGCGAAAGGGACAATTTGATATTTTTCTTTTGACATTTTCTGTTCTTTACTACTCATCAATTCACTATATATCCGATGGCTTTACTTGGCTGTGTTACTGGGCCCATAACCCTGTTAAGGATTACGGGGATAATTAAAGATGCAAACTTTGATCATTGAAGCGTGCCTTTATTAATCACACAACAACATGGGGAACCTCTTACATCAGACATCTTATAGCGGCAGTACACATGGGGCCAAGGCGTTGGGCCAACGTGTTGGGAAAAAATGAAGGATATCAAGATTCCTGTTCACACATTGGCGTACTGATCATTCTGCATTGGCGCTTCAAAGATGGACGTAGTCCGTAGAAGTTCTTGCAGCCGCGGCAATTTATTTATGTGCAGTGCGTTTAATTATTACGTACATGTGCACCAATAACAATGAGTGTACTCTGCCGTCTGCGATGATACCATTTTCCAATCTCTATTTTCCTTTTTTTTTATTTCTGTATAAATAAAACATTATTAAAAAATATGTTTAGATTTTATCAAATGTTTAAAATGTGTACATTTTACATTTAATTTAATTTTAACTACTTACCTATAAAACGAAACTTTAAAGATTACGGACGGATGTATTGATTGGTGATATTTGATAATATTATTTTGTAATAAAGCACAATTTGATCAAAATCATGCTCATTGTATATTGTTATTTAATTTTTAAGAACAACTGTTTCATACTATTTTACTCATTTTATAAATAGGTATATTCATTTTTTTATCGAAAATGTATGAAAGTGAGTTATGAAAAACATCTAGAATAATATAATAAATAGAAAATAAAACATCTAATTTATTGAGTCATATTGGTTTTGAGGTTTTTATTTTTGTGTAGTTCATGCCGTGGATTCCAAATTATTCCTTCATGTCGATACAATTCTACGAATTGTAAAACCTTATTGCTTGTCCACATCGGCGCCGCCATCGCTATCGGAACATGGAAACGTAAATTTCATTGACGCGCAACGATACTGTCTCCGCTGACGAGTAACAACAAACTGAACAAGACACCAACGTGTGAACGCTGTTTGCGGAGCGCGCCAAGATCCTTTGAAGTGTGCACAAAAAACCGACAACATTCGGATGGCCTGCCAATATTGGCGCCAACTAGGCTAATGAAGCCAACATACCGCCAAGTAGCTCTCTACACGTTGGCCCAACCCGTTGGCCCAACACGTTGGCCCCATGTGTACTGCCACCATTACAGATTACAGACTATATAAACTTCCTTCTTAACTGACAGTTGACACAGTGTCACAGCCAACGCAGTGTTGCTACATACAATATTATACAATACAATAAATCATTGTTAATTAACAGTATCAGCACTGCATCTATAGACCTTAATTTTTATGTTTTCTTATTTATATTATTTACTAGTTTTCCGCCCGCGGCTACGCCTGCGTTTTCAAAGGAAAACCCTATCCTAAGTTACCCTCTATATGTGTGCTAAATTTCATTGTAATCGGTTCAGTAGTATTTGCGTGAAAGAGTAACAAACACACACACATCGTCACAAACTTTCGCATATATAATATTAGTAGGATGGTATTATAAGAAAGGTTATTAATTATTATCATGCAATTATATGGTTCTGATGATAAGAATAATAACAAATAATTATAATTCTGTGAATAATTTTTGTTTTATTGAGTCTTCAAGTTAGGATTGCAGGTTCGAATGATAATATTTATTGTTATCCAAATATGCTGTTTTAAACTGGATGTTGGTTAAAAAATTGTTTATTAATTATTAAATAATCCGTGATTGAGTCAACAATTGAATAACAAGTGTAAGAACTATTTTATTCAATCATAATGAACAATTAATGCTTATTATTATTAATCTTACATTTAATTTTATCATTAACAAGTATTTGTGGATTTTTTTATTAATTACGTTGCGTTGTCATCACTAGTTACTTATTATTATAATAAATTAATTATTGAACTAATAATTTATATGATCATTAATTTATTGAAACACCTTAAAAATCTTAATTTTCTGCTCATTTCAGTACTATAAATTTTTAATGTTTATCTATCATTATTTTTCAGTATGAATGTACATAATATGTATTACTAAAACGGAGACATTTCATCATGTTTTATTTAGCAATTATCATGGACGTATAAAAAAAGACGGACGGTATATCGCCTAAACATTGAGTGAAGCCTAGTAATGGCGGCGAAACATCCATGTGTGTGTGCCATGTTGCCATGGCAACAGCTGTCCTGATGACAATGGCGGCTGTATTTTTTTCTATAAATTTTGCCGTAATAATTTTGTCATTAAAACATAAAAGAAATAACTTGCTTCCCTGTGGAATGTAATCCCTTGTGTTTTGTTATTTAAAATTGTACTGTTGCGACACCATTTAACCACGCAAGACGGCATTTTAAATATTTTTTGTGAAACAGTGACGCAGTTAATCAGTCGGTAGTTCACGACGTAATGGCGGCCGACTAGCTTACTATGGTGAGAGTGTGTGCGTGTTTATTGTCTTTACACGATCGCTAGCTTACTATGGTGGCTTCACGTTGTTTGTTCGTAATACGGCGTCCGTCTTTTTTTATACGTCCATGGCAATTATTAACACAACAATAATCAATATTAAGGCCAGAAATAAATATTTCTACTATCAATCATCATCAAAGTATTAAATTGGTAATGAGTATTTTTATAATTGAATTTGAAATTCTGTTTACTATAAGAAAAATTAATATGCACTTTTTATTTCAGGGTGTGAAGGTTGTTTCATATTTCGGTGTCAAGTTGCTATCTTTTGCGTTAGCGGGAACTATGCGGGTTTTCCTTTGAAAACGCGAGCGAAGCCGCGGGCGGAAATCTAGTAAATAATATAAATAAGAAAACATAAACATTAAGGTCTATAGATATCGCTGCAGTGCTGATACATGTAAATATGGCCCTTATGCGTCGCAACGACAATAATTGATGACGTCACAGCGCAGTAGTTTACTATGCAAACATAGTTTTTCAGTTAATTATTGTAAAAATTATCAAAATTAAATATTTTTTTTTTGTAATTGATAGAGCAAATCGAGAGCAATTTTTTTGGAAAATTTTTTTTATGAAAAGTGAATATTCTTCATTCTATAGGAAAATCAAGTTTTCAGTATTTTGATTTTTTTTTAATTAATTATAAATAATCTAATAATTATAGAAGTGGAGCAATTACTGAAAAAACTTCCTTCCGGTCAATAAGTAAGTGAATAGATATAATACAAATTATGAGAAAAAAATCATTTTCGATGAATAAATAAACAAATACTGATTAGAATTTAAATTTTAATATATATAACAAACATGCAGGTTCTAAAACTGTTTATAAATATAAATGAACATGGTTGTTTTTGAGATATTTTCCTCATATGACGCGTGAAGCCATGATGCTGAAGTTAGTGGTTAAGTGTAGATAGCAAGCGCTTTTAATTAGCATTATATGTAACCAATGCGTATTAATAATGACGAATTAATATATTTAAATGATGACAAATTACTATTTTTATTCAGTTAAATTAATATTTAAAAGTTGTATTTTCTTTTGATTAATTTTTCGCTTAGGTAAGTATTAAAATTGAAAATAATTGACAGATTTTAAACGCCATATGTTTAATTTATTAATTATTTTTCTCGGGTTTCGAACACTTTTCTGGGGCCGTATTATGACCTCTTATTTCCAGACAGTTTACGCCTTGAATTGAACTGACTGGCAAATTCATATCATGAACGCAATAACTAGCCATGGTCAATTATAGTACAGCTACATATAATATGAGTTTTATAGTGATTAGTGTCTTGTTATTTAGATTTCTATGTTTACCAGTCACTAGTCAGTTCAATTCACAGCGTAAACTGTCTGGAAAATATATCGAAATACCACGCCGACACAGCTAGTATTCAATAATCAATATTCGATGAGCTAAACGAGGCAGGCATCACAAGAGTGATTCAAGAGGTAGGTTTAAGTAAGTATACCTATAATAAGCCTATAATGTTATTTTTAACCTCAATTAGTTCTTAATGATTCTATTTTATAAAAATATGTAATCTTAATTGTATATAAATCTCGTGTCACAATGTTTGTCCTCAATGGACTCCTAAACCACTTAACCGATTATAATAAAATTCGCACACCATGTGCAGTTCGATCCAACTTGAGAGATAGGATAGTTTAAACATGTAGGTACCACGGGCGAAGCCGGGGCGGACCGCTAGTAGTATATAAGTTAAATTAACAATACTGTCGAGTAGTTGAGGCGATCGTCGTGTCTAAATTATTTTTGTATGTATGTATTGTTTCTAAATAAACGATTTTTATTTATTTATTTATTTATTAGGGTTTAGACAAAGCGGGCGAAGCCGCGTGCAGTAAGCTAGTACTTTATAAACAAGAAGTTTTTAAAGATAAGAATTATCCCGCCTCGTGATCGTTGTTTTTCTAATCTTTAAAATTTTCTCATGATCCCTTATTGAATCACCATTTTATGTTGAACCCAATAGTTTGTTGAAGTTGCTTTGGTGCAAACGTAATAAAGATGAAGATACTAGTTAAAATAGCTACTTATATGTTAGTACTTATTAATTATTACACTACTGCGTGCGAAGCCTGGCGTTCTTCGGCATTGAACAATATTGATATTTAGTGTTAAATCATAAAGTATATGTCTAATGCATGTCTAATGTTAGAAAACTAACGAACAACACACGACAAAAAAGTGGTAAACATTCTTCAAAATGAATAAATCGGGAATACACGTCTTATGTTTTGCGTGCTTATGCGTGCAGGGGCGCCGGGTTTTTAAAATTCTCGTGGGTGCTCCTGGAGCTGGAGTCCAGCTTTTTAAATGACATACCTAGCTACTTATAATTTTGTTATATATCTAGGTGTCGCCATTTTGTATGGCGATCAATCCATCGAGATTCGAGAAGTCAGAAGTACTTACAACGGAAGACTAAATCTATGAAAGCGAAGCTGCGTACGGAAGTCTAGCTAGTAATTACTAAATGGACACAAGAAAATACAAGATTATTTAGAAAAAATAATTTTTATTCAATGCGATGCGAACGTATTTTGACGAACTACTGCTCTCTTAATAAATATGTCTGCAACATTTTCCAGTTCTAAATCATCTGCTATGTCTCTGTTTACATGCTACCATGTAATTATTCAGTCTTTGCTGAGTCATAGTACTCCTCAAATAAGTCTTTATTCTTCGTAATGCGGAAAATGACCTTTCAGCGGTGCATGTCGATACTGGAATAGTTAAAATGATTTTTAATAATTTGATGACTTCTGGTATCATATCTTTGGTAGATTCGCAATGAGTAGTTATAAAAGAAATAACATCCTCTACACTATTGAGTTTGCAATTTTTTGTTTGCGCGATATCTAAAAGCATGTTTCGATGAAGAATCAAACGATTTATATCAAAGTCATCTCCATAAAAGTTTTTCACATAATCGCTGCTTGTATCAGGGCGGATTTTTTTAAAAGTGTAGGTACCTAAGTTAAAATGAAGGTCCTCATTTTTTTTGTTTTGTTTTCAATATGTGTAGTTGAATTCTTATTGTCTATTAATTGAACTTTAAGAAAATGTATAGAATATTTAAATAGCTGCTACAAATTATTCATAATTGTTATTTAAATTCTATTATAAAGGATTTGGGTTCCACTGAATAACGATTTATTATATTACTCAGTAAGTTAAATAAAACTGGTATAATGGAAATCATACTTTTATTAAATCAGGTATGTATTACTTAATTAAAATAATCAACATTTCGTTCGGACAGAGAAATTTTACAATAAAATAATTGTATGTTTATATCCTCTGACTAACTTGTTGAATAATCAGTATTGTGTTTTTCTTTATAACAGATTCAAATCGTCATTGATTACTATTTTGTCATATAATTTGAAAGTAAAACAAATATGTTGTCTTTATGACAATAATAAAATATCAAAAACTGAACACAAAAGTAAACATAAACCCTTAATTTTGAATTATTCTAGAGGGACAGTTACTCATTGGAACGTTGAAATTTGTCAGTGGAAAAGTAAGGACTCTGGTTACAATGAAGGATTTTTTGCCAATTTTGATTGTTAATACAAATTGAAATTATTAGTAAAATCAAATATAATTGAAATTATTTTGCTTTGTTACAATATACTTACTAGAAAACTGAATAAACTTCTTAATGAAAAACAATAACTATTTAAAAAACTTTAAAATTATCATTAAAACTGACTTTGTTTTAATGAGTCTTAATGGTGCGTCCAGATCTGACGAATGCGCCGCTCGCGAACGGCTTGCAAACTCAAGTCACTCAAGTTCTCAAGTTATGCGCTTACCAACACATTTTGGGATTCATTTTTATATTATAGATAAAATGGCAAAACATCATATTTTACAACGTAGTTTTTATTTATTTATTTTCTCCACGAAGAAAAACAATTAAAATTTTGGGCGCTGCAGTTGTCACTGCCCGTTTTTTTTTGTACCTAGTTTTATCGCTTACTGCAATCCTGCCTTAAGTGGAATGAGAAAACGCACGTGCACATACATGAACCTAAATTTGGTTCTAAAATATTTAAGATTTTGTTGTAGTCGAAACTCCATGTGTTATTGAGAAAAAAGTAAAAAAAATCTTACTATAGTCACTGTCTGACAATGTTTCAAGCAAATCAAAAACAATACAAGCACAACAAAAACAAACAAATATCCAAATTCAATTCAAAACAGTTGCTAGTTTTAATGATTTTGTGTCTATTTTACTAACGCAACAAAATATTAAGTGATCTGACGGAACGCTGTTCGTCGTGAATACAGCTTTAGCGTTCCACTGACTAACAATTTTCTCCATTGAGTAACGTTTTCGTCAGAATTAGTCAGTGGAATGTAACGAAAGTCCGACAAAAAATATGTTTGCATTTTTAGTTCTATGATTTGCCGTTATATCAAGGAAATTATGCAACAATTTATGAAACTATTAACTAACAGTTCGTAAATTAAGTAGGAAACGTGTAAAAAATTGTTTAATTAACTTAAAAAGTGCCGCTAGTCACTGGATATACTTTATGCACACACTGTACGCGTCCTCCTTGTAGCGGTTGTGCACGATGACAGAAAATTTGTTGTCAAGGTGGCGGCAGTCAATCAGACAGCTTTGTAATGTTGCCAACGAAAAAATGTATTCATAATTTAGTAGTATTTTTTTAAAACCACTTAAATTCGCGTTACTCACGGGAAAGTTCCACTCGGTCAAATTTCCAGACTATGATTTAAAAAATAATTTAAAATCAATTTGTTATTAATGAATTGTTGTATCTAGGTTTATCAGAAATATATTATTTCGATGCCTCCTAAGTATAATGAGTCAACTGACATTTTAGTAATTTTACAGGAGAGTGATTTGAAGGCAAATCATTTATATTTTAATGAAATCAAAAAAATTCGAAACAAAGTAAATGTTTTTTTAATAAAAATTGTAAGCCCTTCCTTTGGTATAAAATGATTTTGCTGATTTTTGTTTTTAAATGGCATTTTTTGTAGATGGCTGGGTATACGCCGGCGGGACTCAACAGTGAAATGGTTTAACTACCAGTTATATTTATGTACGTTGTTCATCAAAATCTATCGTTAACACCAAAATCACATGAAATAATGATTGTCATTTTATTAATTTAATTTTACTTTTGTTTGTTTTCGGGTTTGTCTATCTCAATAAATAATAAAATGCTGAAATTATGTCACTTGACTCATCATACTAGGAAAGTAATTAGCAAAGTTAACATTTGAAACCTCAACGTATACTGGACCAATGTAATTTACTGAGGTTTATTTTTAGGATTTTTTTTTCTAATACCTTTCGATGTGTGGGATTAATAAAAGCTAGGAAGAAGAACATGAATAAGAAACCAATAACAACTCATTTTGAAGAATTACAATGTATTTTTCGCCATAATTAAGTAGGAATATCTTTTTAACATAAAAGCTTTACTAAACGCTACAACGTGAACAAATCGCTATTAAAAAATATCAATTGGTAACTTACGTTTAACAATAATGAAAATTATAGAAATTAATAACGTAGTAATCCAGGCATTTCTAATGCTTAACAAATTAAAAATCAGTCGTTAGATCCATTAGAATTAGTTGAAATCAATTAATTTATTAAAAAATAAATGAAATTCCTCTTTTTGCTATAATTAATTACGAATTTCTTTATAGCCTATCTAAAAGCTACAAGTAAAAACAAATCAACATTTAACAAATTAACAATGTAACGTAACAGTCTAAGGCATTTCTAATGCTCAAAAAATATCACTTTTAACAAATTAGAGTCATATATCTATAATCATAAGTCAGAATCGCTGTCTTTAGCTGCATTAGAGTTCGTTGAAATCAAATTATTATAAAATAAATGATACTCTTTAGGAATTACCAGTGTCTTACAAAGATCCATCAAATCTTTGTGCTTATTTTGGTCAATAGGAATGGGTATCTGATAAGCTAAAGAAATATTATCTACGTCAATATTTAACACTTTTCTATTTCGTGTAGCTTTTGATATCTTTACACAATCTATCCACTTGTAACAACATCTTGGTATCTCGTTTTACAAAACAGCCTATATGGATAATCCGCTTAAACTAGTTCTTCTGTTACTTTATTCAAAGGCATTTTTGATCCATCATTGGTAGTTGTCCAGTTGTTTATAAGTTATAGCTTTGATTTAAAGTGAGTGAGACACTTTAGTAACTTTGTATGGCTTTTCATCGGATTTGGCAAAACTAAAAGCTGTAGCTGTCTTTCGTCTGTCTTTCAATTATAGCGTGCATACTGTCGCCTTCATTTGGACCCACTAATAGAAAGCTATGACTAATATCTATAACAAACTTTGAACTAGCTAGTTCAAAGTTTGTTATAGATATATTATACATATTATAATACATTAAGAATACAATTCTGTTTCTATTTTGGCCTCCACAGTTGTCTGACCTGAACTGGTAATCTTTGACACCATTACCCACCGTGTCTTCTATAAACTTGAAAACACAGCTGGAAATTTCATTAGCGCCTCTCTTTGCTGTCTGTTGATGCCATAAAAAACAATAACCATAATATCATTAATTCATGTCATCAATCATCATATTATATCAATCATCAATATCATCGAGTCCTGTGTAAATTTTTAAAATTTTCGCGCCCTGTTTGATTGCATTCTGTTAATATTATTAATTTAACATGTTAAAGAACAATTATTACCTAAAATTGCGTGCTTACTTGTCGCCATTAATAGTCTACTGAGCCGATATAAACTTGTATATCGATACAAGTTTATTGTGTCCCCGCTCACGCCCCGCGTACACTGGTACAATGTTATTTAGATCAGTTTACAATGTACGATTTTAACTGATGTTGAAATTGATTTAGTATACGTGAAATTATCTCGGTAATTATTGTACTTTTTTAATTTTTTTTAACACGAACGTTAAGATCACGATTTATCATGTTCGTTTATATAAAATATGAAAATACCTAAATTTGTTAGTTGACTCAGTATACTTAGGAGGCATCGATTTAAGCTGTCTAATAATGTAATTACATCAATCTACATACTGATAATTAAACTGTTGTTCTACTTTTTAAGTTACTATTTGACGAGGGGACATGACAAAAACCTACTTATTAGTCATTTAATTGTACTGAAAAGTTATAAATAAACCAGAAACAATAAAAAAACGAAATACAGAAATGCTACCAAACATATGCTCAATAAAGACACGTTTAAAAAATCTTAGTTTATTGCAATTAAGTAAATAAAAAAAAACATTAAACTTAAGGGACATCATGAAAACTTAAGGTACACTTTTAAAAAAATCCGCCCATCATTATTTTGCTGAGTAAGAAATAGTTCCATGTTACTTAAGTGAGCCATAGTATCTTTAGTAAAGCGCTGTTCAATACAGCCTATGACTTTATCTAACACTTCAAAATACATTTTTCGATAAAAGTCAACTGGACTAGAAAAATTGTGCGGTTCACTTGTAGAGTCGTCTATCTCTTTAGGTATTCTCCGTATTCTTGGTGTTTTAGGTTCATCCAATTCCAAAACGTGAGCCAAATCTACAGTAGTTTTCCAGACGTTTTCAAATTTTTCGTCAGTTCTTTGGGACGATATAACTTCTTTGACTGTATTTATATTATCGACAGCTTTTTGCAGATGCAGAGACATCTTCTGTAACGTAGCATTTAAAGCTTCAATGCGACTAAGAATTTCTATCAGAATTTTAATGATAAATAGAGATTCGAAAGACTGAAGAACGGTTAGGTTTGTTTCTAGGCGCGCGTATTACGTTTAATAATTATGTTTATTATTTAGATCGCGCGGGTTTGTTAAAAGATGAGAATTATTATTTTATATATTCATAGTAGTGGACCTCGTGGGTGCTCGGCACCCACTATTTACCTCTCGTGGGTGCTGGAGCACCCGAGCACCCACGTAGTCGGCGCCCCTGTATGCGTGTAGGTATACTATATTACTTGCTCTGTGGTGTTGTATTTATTTGATATCCCCTGCACAGTTGGCTCGTCTAACCAAGTAACCACAGTGGTTGAGAATTGAGATTCAGTTAGATGCACTATAGAATATAGATAAATCTCAAAACATTATCGCAAAGAGTATAATGTATAATATGCCTTATCGTATTGCAATCGTACTTGAGCCCTTTTATTTATTCGGTTAGAGAAAAGCCCGCCTAGATTTTTTTTGTCATTTCAATTTCAAACTTTTTTTTTCTTCATGGCAAGAAGATATAACTATTTGGCAGTGTGAAGATATAACTATGGCCATGGCAAGAAGATATAACTATTTGGCAGTGTGAAGATATAACTATGGCCATTTTACTCATTAGGTAAAGTCACAGAAGTCAGAACAGTAAGGTAAAGTACTTTCGATATCAGTTTAAAGTTTTTTGATATCTGTAATAGTTACGGAATAATCGCTTGTGCACACTTAACGATTACATAGGGTTGCCAACCGTACTATATTTCGGGTCTGCGTACTATATACTGTTGAAAACATAACTATATAGTACGCAAAAAATACTATATTTTCAACACCGACAAATGTTAAATACAAACAAATTATTCATTAAAAAAAATAAGAACGCGCCTTTTAATTGTTAAGATGGCTAAGTCATACCTATAACCTATTGCGCATATGGCGAGAAGAAAGAAACAGAAGTAGTGTATCATTAATAAAAAATGAGCTTTTGATTTATATTAATTTAAAAATTGAATGTGACAAAGCTTGACACTTTTATTTTAAACAAAAAGCTGTTACACAGTGCAAGAAGTGCAAAAAGACGTGTGGCACTCGGGGACTGCCGCGGTAAAGCTATTGCATGCTATGCCTTCAAGCCACACCTCCGCTCCCGTCGGAGTGGGGAGCGTGAGGTTTTTCGTTACGCAATTTCTTGATTCGGTCCCCGCGCTCATGGCCCGCGATAGAAGCTATGCAATAGCTTAAAAAATATAGTTTTTATAAAAATAAATATATATTTGTCCATTTTGTTTTGTTTTTCCCACAAAATACTATATTTTTTTTAAATGTACTATATTTTTTACACCTTATTTTGGAAAATACTATATTTTGATGATGAAGTGTTGGCAACCCTTATTACACCCTCCCCTTTAGCCAAACGTCAAAACGCAATGGAATAGAATCCGCTAGCGATAATAATTGTCATAAGCGATACGATATACGATATTTCGCTAAGGATTTGTTCACCCTACCAACGACGAAGACGACCACAAACAAAATTTTCATCCAGTCGCAATTTAACAAAATTGTGAAAAACACACTTAAAAATAAAATATTAAAATTTCCTGTCGTTCTGGTGATTGGAATTTTTTTTTGAGAATAATGAATGAAAACATAGATTTTTCGTAGAAACGGTGGCTCCTAGAAAAAAATGTATTGGAAGTTTTTTATAGATAATTTTATGATCTACAATTTTGGTCCCAGGTAATTATACGATTAACTTACCGTCTCGGCGAAAATCGCAAAAAAACTATTTTTTTATTAATTGACCTCGAAATTTTTTTATTTTCGAGTACCAGTACGTCGGGAAATTTTAATATTTCATTTTGAACGAATTTTGTCTGCATGGGAATTTTGAGGAATTTTGGTCGTTGTCGTCGTCGTCGTTGGTAGTGTGACCGAACCATTACTAAAATGTCATGAGCCTAAATGTCAATAATTAGCGATAGCAGTTTTTAAAGTGAAACTTTTATTACATCGTCTCAAACTTTTTGGTCTGTGTAGCGCATGTCGCGTGACGGTCGGCTGCCGAGTAGGTATAAAGCAGTGTTCGGAAAGATTCACTTTTACCGTGGTTTCATAAAACCACACAACATTTTTATTAAAGTGAAACTTTTATTACATCGTCTCAAACTTTTTGGTCTGTGTAGCGCATGTCGCGTGACGTACGATAATTATCGTACAAATACGATAATTATCGTAAGTTTCACTTTTACCGTGGTTTCATAAAACCACACAACATTTTTTCCTTAGCATTTATTGTATTCTCTGCCATTAGTCTCGGCCTGCCTGTATATTTCCATCAAGAAGATTTCCATTTCCATGGCCCTAATGAGCCCTTTTGGTGTTATCAACAGACAAAATAATTCGAATCTTTTGCTATGACAAATATTTTATAATCTGTACTTTCAAGTTTCAACTGTCTGTGATCCGAAACGTCATTTCGAATTGACAAACAAATCAATGTTTGTATTCCAAGCAAATTCCAAGCTTTACAAAAAAAATAATTATAAGGCTTGTAAATAAGAAGAAAGTGGCAATTTAAACAGAAGCAACCTCATTACAGTGTGATTCTAACAATAAATTAATAATACGTATCAAACTATCAGAAAAATTGTTTGAAAACATAACCTCAAAATGTCGGATGATGATGATGTGATTGTTATTAAAAAGCCAAAAACAGTGCACTATGGGTCACTGGAGGAGCAAGAAAAAGCGCGGCTGGCTGCTCTGGCAGCCGCTGCTAAGGAGGGCTTCGAAGATGACGATGGAAAAGAAATGGGAGACATACAGATATCCAATGGTAGGTACAACTAAATATTCGATTTATTCGACTTCTTTACAGAAGAAGAAGGGTTCTAATATGTTTATGATATACAGATAGACTTAAAACATACGTTTTTAACTCACTAAGCCAAGAATAGAACTTATTATTACCCATTACAATACTAATGTATAACAACTATGCATTTTCGATCTTTTCAACTTCTGAACAGTCGAAAATGGGTTTAAATTTGTGAATTTTCTATAGATAGACTTATATCATACGTTTTTAACCCACTACGCCAAGAATAAAACCTAGTATTTTACCTGTTTCACTATTTAATGCTACTTCAATGTTTACTAACATATAAACGTTTTTTCAATTACCATAAATAAACAACTTACCTTATTTACTGTATGAATGAAACTGCGAGCTTAAACAAACATAAAATTAATGATTGATCGCTGATATTAACACCATATGGAATGTGAACTAATTAGGATAGCAAAAATTCAGATTAAATGTGTATCATAGTACAAATATTACCTTAGATACACACTGCCAACATTATAAAAAAAATAAACTGAATTAACATTTTTTTTTTCAGAATACATGGAGCTCGATGAAGAAATGTCGAGAGACAAAAAGGCTCTCCTTGAAGAGTTTGAGAGGAGACGGAAAGCTAGGCAACTGAACGTTTCTACTGATGATGATGAGGTATGATAAGTGAATAACTTAGTCATGTCTTTTAAGTCAGTGAGTAGATTATTATGAAATTAAAAACCAAACTTATATAACTTGAGTTGCGCATGTCCCTACCAAAATTCTGATGACTACTACAACACATATAAAATCTAAATTTGCTATTGGTTTAGGCTGTAGGACGTGCCAAAGAAATATTCATTCATATTATTCATACATATATACATACACTCAACAAAACATAACCCTCATTCTTTCGCAGTTGGGTAAAAAATACAGTTCTAAGGAAAATATTTTTAAATTAACTTTATTGCAATGTTTTGTTTGTATTTGACCACCTCTTTGGTACAGTGGTTGATGCCTGAGCGTAGAACTGAGGGGCCCTGGGTTCGATTCCCGGTGGAGACAAAAAAATGTCGGTCTGGCAGGACACAGAAGGCTGATCACCTACATGTCCCTAAGGAAAATCGATCAGTGAAACAGATGTATGCATAAATAATGCCCCTTAGTGGACACGGGACTTCACTTACTACTTACTTTGTTTGTTTTTATTTCTTCTAAACTAGCATCCGCCTATGGCTTCACCTGCATAGTCAAAGTGAAATGATAAAACGATGCATACAACACAGCCCTGACATTTCTCGGCTTCCATTTTTCGATTGTTAGTGTTATTTATGGAGACATAGCTGTTTATTTATACATTTATTTATTAAAATTTCAGGTGCGAAGAAGTTTACGACAATTGGGTGAGCCTGTGTGCCTGTTCGGAGAGGGGCCGGCTGAGAGGAGGGTGCGGCTTCGAGATCTGCTCAGTTAGTTAGTGATTTTGAAATTTATTACATTGGGGGAATTTCGGATGAGGGGTAATTTCAGAAAATTTTGAATACCACTTTAGAGCATCGCTTTATCATAAGTATCGTGAAGGAAGGGCATGAAGATTTATAGGTTTGATATTATTAGCATACATATTTGCTTAATCTATCGATAGTTACGTATTAATTTAACATATACGTATTTACCCCGTGGCCGGAATTACCCCAATGCACCTTATCTTTATTTATTTTGATTTTTGTATGAAAAAGTGATGTCAATCCCATTGTATTTTAATGCAATGGAATTTTAAACATTATAACACATTCGCACTACTATGAAATAAAAACAGAATTAAGGTTTTGCTAGTTAAAAATAATATATGAATGAAATAAATCCCTTTGTAAGGCATGGATTAGATGATACATCAGTTTCTCTAATAGATCACTTTTCTGGGTTCCGACCAAGACATTATTTTTAGTATTCGTCAACGCGAATAAAACCACTGTACTAATGATTTTGCCAAATAAACCATTCTTTTAAATTTTAACCCATTGAGCCCCGAACGTCCCGATCGGTCCACGACACAATAGATTTTCTATTGTGTCTGTGATTCCGGGGCCTGAGTTATTAACTGACACTTTTTCAAGAAGATTTAGCTTAAAATTGAAAAACATGTTAATTGAAAATGTATAATGTGAATATTTATTTTTGTTGTGATAACTTCTTATGGGCAAAAAAATCCCCTCATTACCTAACTCTTTACGGCGCCAGACTGTCTGGCTTCCCTTTCTCTCACGCATGTGATTGTAAATTAGTTTAACATATTTATAATAAAAAAACTATTCTAGCCTCGGCGAAGACGCGATAAACAAAAAGCTAGAAGAGGAAGAGGCCCGCATAGAGAGGGACAGGGGCAGAGAGGGAACATGGTACCACGAAGGGCCGCCGGAGTTGAGGGAAGCGAGGCTCTGGATAGCCAGATACTCGCTGCCGAGGGCTAAGCGGAGGTATGGATATACATACACACACACAGATTCACTTTGCGTACATGTATAAACAAGCACGCAGGTGTCTTTCACACACACGTAAGCAATACACACACTCACACACACACGGCATAATAGCTATTCGTAAACATTCACACACATACACAGCACACATACGGTTTTTATTTACTATAAAAAACCACAGGACAGTTCTTTGGCATATTATGATAATATACAGTTACATATTTTGTAAAATTAAATTGTAATACTGAAATGATTTAAAAGAGCAACTATGGAGTTTCTTGCCGGTTCTTCTCCATAGATACTGCTTTCCGAATCGGTGGTTAATGTTAAAAATATGTAATGACGTTTCAAAAGTGCTTCTCGAAGAAGTCTAATTGAATAAATAAATGTTTGAGTTTGAGTTTTTTTTTTTTTTATAATACGAATATATTTCAGTAACGTGTTATGCCGACAATAATTATTTCCCAAAAGTGCGTCAGGTACACTACTCATCATATCGAATGCCCATTTCACGATTTAACGGTTTCACATTGATAGAAAGAAAGAAAGAAACATTTATTTGACTCAATAGATTATAATCTACAGAAAAATAATGACTAAGCCAAATATGTTATGGATAAGTATTTCACAGTTAACTATTGAGAATTTTCGATGAAACGTATATGCTGTAAATTTTAACAAACCAGATACCTTAAATCTTTTAAAAAATGGGTTGTCTGTAAAGTCGGTTTACTGACGATAGTTGAACGTGACAACGTCCGATTGTGCTTCTTTGTCGCTCGTTCCGCGCTCTCGCTTGCACTTCAAGCCTTACATG
>CAJQZM010030208.1:0-11759 GCA_907164665.1 Colias nastes | reverse complement strand
CAATGTACAGTTTTGACTTTCCTACGATTTTATTATATGTATAGATAAGTGTCCGTATGTACGTTTTTTGAGTCAATTTCACAGAAGAAGTGGTGTGATCTTGTTGAATTTTATCGATGGCCTGTGTTAAATTTGCATTTACAGCATCGGTTGATTGTGGATTACCTCTTTAGACTTGCAACTTCAAGAAATCCTACAAAAAAATGTGTAACAACCAATAATCGCTAATTTGAAGCGTAAGTTCTTAGGCACGGCAAGAAATCACCTGCCTCAGGTTCTGCTATGCATATCCATGGACTGCGGCGATATTCTCCGCCATTCTTGCATTCCTTGAACGTTCAGGTATTGGCTTATTATTGTCTCAATCAATAGTACCTATACAATTTCCCCACCAAACATGCAAGAGAGAGCTGCGTAGGGGAATACACCACGTCTACTGTGAAATAGACGCAAAGCGTTCGTGTTAACGGACATTTATTGTAATCGTAAAATTTTATCATTTGTGCCTAATGTTTTTTCGTGTAACTTGGCATAGTAAAATGGCATAATTGGCTGAACATTATATATATTTTTGGTAGATTTCACTCACAGGAGGTGGCCACCACAGGCCGCAAACATCTACCCATGTGCTTAATGAAAAACCCTTTATAATGATAAATGATTTTTCCAATATATAAGGTATTTGCTTTCAGTCGCGTGGGGTCAGGGCAGACACTATTAAGTATTATACACCTACCTGTGTGAATATCAAAGCAAAAATGTAGGTTTAAACCTTCATTAGTCAATAAGAAAGAATCTATTTGTAACTTATATTTTTTGACAAAAAAGTCACGCACATTAAAAAGGATGAACATTGTATTCATAGAGTCAGTAACTTTCATAAAATTCATCACGAAACGTTCATAATGAGAAAAATGTATCCATTGTAATCTATCAATGCAGATTTTTAATACCACGCCAAACAGATCACGGTCAGCCGATTCCAATATAACTGTATGGATGATTATCGAATGATCAACGGCGAGATTTCATCCCAGCCAATGTTCATTCGTTCCTTTCGATTGGCAATCGACATGAGCGGTAGAGCCTTCTGCAAATACAATAGCGAATGCATTGGGACTCGAATGGGAACGATTGAACCGCGAACGAAGATGAGAGCTGAGTAAATAATAACATATTTTCCTCTTGATTTTTATAAGCGAGGACCGTGGTACTGCGCTGTTTTAGTACATCTATATTATAATTCAATGGAGATGACGGGAGCTTATTATTTAAACACTCACTGATATTATGCAATAAGTACGAGTGAAAATTGGAAAGATTATGATCAGGAAAAAAAAGATACATGCCTACGATAAAGGACAAATTTTAACATAAACACTGAATTGTATAAGCGATTACGTATCACAATAGCAATACATAAAAATTCCATCTGTTATAATTCTCACACGTACATAGCGAAGATTTTTCGAGGTGTTCGCGATATGTGTTTTTAAATCCTTTTCGTAATAAATTATTCTACCCGGCTTGAGTGCATGGAGCGGGAAAGATCTTTTTGTATTTACACTTATAGAGCAAAGTGTTTTCACATTTGTTTTGTGGGCACTCATTTTTTTATTTTTCTACACGATGTTTTTACAAACATAAAATATGTACCTAATAGTTTTCATTTATAAAATATATGAACTAATACGTACGTTTAATTTACTAATCGTTTTAATAGCACGTTACAATATTAAAAGTATTTCCTTATAATGAAATTCAGTCAATACACTCAAATATATTATCACAAACTAAAATTTCTAACATCAACCGAATTGTTGAAATGTTAAAAAATCTACATTACTTAGATTTATCGAAAATACCATCAGATTCTCGATAAAGTATCACATCTTCGACCTATCGCTACACACTCTTAGAAAATTGCCGTCTTCATTTCTGATCATCGATCATAAATGTGTGACGGGAAAAAGGGCCTTTAATTCTGATGGATCGAAAATGTATTCATTACACATGACCCTATAATTTACTGTCATGCTGTCTATTATTGGTAAAAATACACATTCATAAATTTATTTCAAATCTGAGTCTAAAAATAGAAAGTTCAAAATATATTTTTATTTTAAGCCTGACGTAACCGGAGACTATTTGAATTTTATATGGAATTCGGAATTACTATAATACAGGTTGTAAAAATCCCGAAAGATAATGTATAAAAAAGAAAATTGTTAAAGAGAATTTTCCGGTAGCCCTGTCTGAAACTGTTTCAATTTCACGGGGTGTTTGCTGGACGTCAAAGGCGCCCAAAGGTGTCGTTTCACTGAAGGCAACGTAAACTTGTAGGATACTAACGTCTTGAAGCTGAGAATAAAACTGAAAGCTGGCTAAAACGATTTCTACGTTTAAAGGACAAAACGCAATTTTCTATATTTCTTCTATTAACCAAATCTGTTACAAAAATACTTAATCTATGCGAACTATTTATAAACTAGTCCTTAAATGGATTTGGATACGCATCCCTTCATTTCACACGCATCATTACTCATTTTGACGAATCATTCGTATAAATCTCTCTTCCCTAAGCCCATTTACAACAACTAAGATATGTGGAAAATATTATTATGAGGCACACTTACATCGAAGTCTAAGTGCATCTTACGTTTCCCTAAGTACTAAAATCATGCTTCTACGAAAAAGTTATAATGGTTGTTAAGATACGGTGCAAATATGTCAAAGTTTGTTGCAACCCAAATAAAGTTCAACTTGTATGACGTGGCTAATAGACTACAGGCCCATGTTGAAAAAATTATGGGTCATTTGACCCAGCAGGTGACCTATCTAGAATGATATAAGAGCATAAAATAATAAGATTCAGCACTATGACGTCACTTGTAAGCTGTCCACCTGAGTGCAGATGAGAATTCGAAAGTTGAGGTAGAGATTTTCTCCCCTTGTCTCCATGATTTTTGTACGGCGTTGCGGAATAATTGATTAAAAGTAGTATAGAAATAGTATGACACAGATGCCGTACACAATCAAATGACCAAATTTACCCCGGCAACTGTCGAAAAATAAAAATAAATTCCGACTTTGTGGACCACCATTTTTGTACGGCATCTGTGTCATACTATTTCTATACTGCTTTTAAGCCATTATTCCGCAACGCCGTACAAAAATCATGGAGACAAGGAGAGAAAATCTCTACCTCAACTTTCGAATTCTCATCTGCACTCAGGTGGACAGCTTACAAGTGACGTCATAGTGCTGAATCTTATTATTTTATGCTCTTATATCATTCTAGATAGGTCACCTGCTGGGTCAAATGACCCATAATTTTTTCAACATGGGCCTGTAGTCTATAAAGCGAGCTTTTACGTTAAAGTGTGCGAGTAGCTTGTATTTTAGTTATTTACGGGGAACTGTCAATTTTATTTCATAATGCTTTATGTATGAAGGTGAATCTCTAAATATATGTATATGTTTACAAATTTTAAAATAATTAAATAAATTTAATATATGTTATTACACAATTAAAGCTGTATTATTAACAGAGGATGTATAAAGAAACAACGTATTCATGTATAAAGTATCAAATGAAAACACTAAAGTCTCGACCCGATAGTGAACAACACAGAACAAAAGAACGAACGATAAATGTCAATTTGTCGTCTCTTATTTAAAACTTTAAACATCGCTAAAACACGTGAAAATATTGGCGTGGAGCCACTAGGGTACACAATTCCACTCCATCCTTAGCTAGTGTCTGAGTGCAAAGGCGTGTCGGGGCGCCGGACGGAGTCGGCCTCCGTGAAAATTCAGCGCCCGCCGGAAAATATGGCCGCTGATGGAACCTTAATGTTTCCGACTTGGAACGGCTACTTGCGGTCAGCCACGACAGCCTTCGAAACGCTCCCTATAAAACTTGCTACATATTGTTTCGTTTAGGAAACATTTATGTGCTCCACGACACTGTAACGCTTTTAGGCTTATACAGAGGAAATTTAAATTCAATTTGTTCAATACCTACTATCAATTTATACTTAGTACAAATAGTATGCGCTCATTTTACGTATCTGTATTAACTTATGAATGTTTCAGGAAAAAACTATGCAATGAACTACGTTGAAGCTAAAAAAAAATATTGGGAATACTTATGAACAAAACAGTGCAATAAAAAAGTTACTATAACTAACAATCAGTTATACCAGCAGTCAAACAATTCCTACTGTCTAGATAATAAATATGCACACAAACACAAAGTCAAGTATGATAGTGCCTCACAAATAATAGCTAATTAAATCGTTTGTATAAAGTGTCGCAGCTGTGACTCGCCGATGTGAAAGATCTAATAATTAAGTGCTGAAAGTTAATGATGTTGGTATATTTTTGAACGTCGCAATTGAGTGTTTAGCGCCAGTTAAGGATCACAGTTGATATGAACTCATGACCTCATTAGTGGACGCACACACAACCGGACAGGCCAGACGTGTGACTGACATTACGGAAATGATTCGCCTGCCGCGACGTTATCTCAAAAAGGTGCTCATTTGGAGCGAGTATTTGATATTGCACCAGATATGAACGAAAAGTATAAATTACAATAACTATAATATCGTTCAGTATACTCAAATTGAAAGTTATTAATGTTACGCCATATTCTATACTATTTTATGTTTATATAACTTTCTGTAAAAAACGTGGTAGTCAAAACAAATTAATGTAATTACAGTCTAAAAATTCTTTCTAAAATTTACTTTAATCAAAATAAACAACAATGGTTAATAAGAACTGATTGCTTTACTTTCAGCTCACATGTTTTCGGTTTCATGGACAATAAAAAATTCCGATCCACTCGAGGGCCTCGCTCAAGGGTTGAAAGCCACTGAATTCATCACTTCATGTTTTGATCTGCCGAAATATTTATACTCTTTATCGTAAATTGAGTTGAACTTTATCAGTTTATTGGTTCAGAGGATAAGGTTTATTATTAAATAAATGGAATAACGATTTTATTTTATTTAATGAAAACATATCTATTAGTCATAAACAATAAACGTTTAGTTTTAATGAATGTTGATGAACGTATTCTGTATCTAGCTTGATTAAAAGTACGTTTTGAAGCATATTATGCTAATTAATAAAAAATGGAAAGTATCGAATTAGTACTTTTAATCAAATTAATGGATTCATATCGTAGCCAACAATAAAACGGAGCAATCTCCGCTTCCTTCCACCTGTTAATATTGATGTGGACGTAAAAATATTTCGCAGTGGTAGCACAAACATACAGATTGGCATTTCACGGTTTCTTTTTTAGTGCCGAAACTCCGGGAAACAATTTCTCAGAAATGATACCGCCGGGTGTAATAAACCGTAACACCAAGTGAGGAAACCGTAAAAGCGATTCCCTGAAAATTAACTCAATCGACGCCTTCCAATGAAAAATGTAATACACGCTTAGAAGAATGAACCAACAGCTAAAAAAAGTATTAAAAGATATAAAATAAAATACTTACTTCGTAGTATGAATAACGTTCAATAATAGAATAACACTAGGTACTTGCCTAATTTAGCATTAGAATATGATGAAATTAGTTACCTTTTGTTGTTCAGAGGATGTGATCTAATGATAGGTAATTGGGTGAAGAGGATGTTGTGCTATAAAAGTGTATATCAAAATTTCCAATTTTTGTTTCAACCACTTCAACAATACACACAAATATAGTCACAAAACGTAAAAGTCCAGTAGCAAAAAAGGAACGTCAGAAATAATCATACTTCGTATAATCTCGCACTGAATAAGTCGCTCAACACAAAGTATTTAAAGTTTTTATAAAGTGAAAAGTCGAAAATTCATCTAGTTAAGAGCAAAATGAGATTCCCGAGACCACAGTGAGGCGAGCATCAACACTTATTAAAAGAGGATTAACTCGTTTAAAGTACGATTGAACTTCTGCCTTAGACTTCAATGCTGAGTGGCAAGCGAGCTCAAACTTTGTTACCCTGGGGTCGTGTTCCCTTTATTCGCTACATTTTGATTATTTTTAACAATATTTCTTGACGTGTGCTTATTATAAAATACATTTTTAAATCACATCTGGACTATTTTTGTAAATTACCGGAAGGCATTACGTTTTTAGATTTTTTTACACTTTTGTATGAACTGACCGGATTTTCTTCTTTTGGATGGAAGCGGGATAATGTTTCGGATATTATGATAGAGGATTACCTCGTGATCCCCAAAATATCATTAACACAAAGGTCAAGCCTATAGATGCACAGTCGCAAGAAGTGTATTGTGAAAGAAGTATCATTCATACCTAATATGGAAATTAATTATTGTTATACAAGCTTGCTTTGTATTGAACTTAATAATAAACTTAATACTTAATCAAAATATTGACTAAAATTGTAAGATTATTAATTTACTAAACTCGCTCTGGCTAAGATCAGACCACAGATTATACTAACAAACGAAAAAACAAAATTTTCTTTCACCTTAATGAAAATTCGTTCCCAAAATAAACACTATTTAACATCTAAAAGCAGATAACATCGAAAGTAACACATGCTAACACAAACAAATATGTAAGAGGCAACTAATGAGGCTTATTACGTTTGCACAGTGATGTGCTGCTATTTAGTACCTACATTTGTATTTTTACCTAGAGCGGAATAATTATTCTCGTAAGCGGTTTCAGCGCCGAGGAGCGCGATATTTCTTTGGTCAAACAAATTGCGGTCGGGCGTTAGTTTGATTGAGGGTTATTTGTTGCTTTTACAATGAACATTAGTGGGAGCCGCGGTACCGACATGTGTGTAGCTAATGTTCACGATTAAGGATTTAGTATGCGAAAAATAATTAAAGAAGTATCTAGGATAAAAATAAATTTGCTCGAATTTTGTATTGATATACATTGGTAGTAAGTTTCGAAAATTGTTAAATAATTTATTAGAAAAAACGGTTTAATTAAAGAGATACCTTATAATGGATAATAATTTGTATTTGTAGTATTTATGGGAAATATTACATTAGAAATATGTTACATCATAGATTATGATACCTAAATTACAATTAAATAAGGATATAATTATTTATTATCAAAACGCTCGCGGTTTACGTACTAAATTACCGGAGTTGCACAGAAACATTTTGTTGAACAATTATGATTTAATTATAATCACAGAAAGTTGGTTATGCGACGGAATTTTAGACTCGGAAATTTGCGATTCTCGCTACGAGGTTTTTAGATGCGATAGAAAACACAATAGGAAAGGCGGTGGCGTATTAATCTGCATTAAAAAAAAATACAATGCTCTCATCACTCAAAATGTTCAGTGTGGAAATGTAGAAAGTGTATGGCTCTCAATGTCGGGTGAGATGTTTGAGGGTAAGGTGGATCTTCACATTGTTGCCGCTTACCTGCCTCCTTCGTCAGATCTGCCTAATCTCTTAAGATCTCTCAGTTCTACGTTGCTTTCAATTTATGACAATTACCCCAATGATAATTATTTAGTTATTGGTGATTTTAATATACCATTTATTTCTTGGGTGGATAAATTTAACTACAACATTAACAATTATTGCAATTCAGATCTTTTAGAAGCCACTTTGGGTTTTTTAAATCTAACTAATTTAATGGGTATGGGTCAGTTTAACAATACACCTAACTGTTGTGGAAATATTTTGGATCTAGTTTTTTCTAATTTAAGTATTAACTGTCAGGGCATTACTTCTAATTTCTTAATCAACATGGATAGATTTCATAGTCCACTATTCATTACAATTTACGACATTAATAATAAGCCGTTACGACCGCAGTTTGGTAGAATAAAAAAGTTTTTTAAAGCGGATTACGATGCTATCAACTTAGAATTATGGAAATTTAACTGGGATGAAATTTTAAATTCTGGTTCAGTTGATGATGCTACCAGTAATTTTTATACTATTTTAAGCTCATTAATAGATAGATACGTGCCTTCAGTTCGTATTTCTTCGCGTCGGCGTTATCCTAAATGGTACACTCCGGCTTTAATAAATATCATAAAAGAAAAATTTAAATTTCACTCTAAATGGAAAAAATACAAGAATCCTATCGATTATTCAACCTTTTCACTACTCAGAGCTAGAGTAAAAGAATTAAAAGTAGAAGCACACTCAAATTATCTCTTACGATGTCAAAATTCTATTAAATCTTCTCCTAAGGAATTTTGGACTTATATCAATAACAAACGTATGAATTCTAGCTATCCATGTTGTATGTCTTATCGTGGACATATGTTAACTTCGGGAAAAGATACGTGTTCGGCATTTAGCGATTTCTTTCAATCTGTTTTTCGACCAGATGTTTCTTCTGATCTTGTGAATCCTATTGTTGAGTCAAATCTTGCCGACTGTATTTGTTCTATATTGATTACTGACAAGGAAATAAAAGCATTATTCAGAGAGCTTGATGGTCGGAAGGGTGCTGGGTCTGATGGAATACCTGCAATTTTTGTCAAAAAATGTCAGTCTAGTTTAGTTACACCCTTACGTTTACTCTTCCAGCGTTCTTTAAACGAAGGAGTCTTTCCTAAATGCTGGAAGGAAGCTTTAATCATACCCATACACAAAAAAGAATCTAAAAATGAAATAACGAATTATAGAGGTATATCTTTACTTAACATATTTGCGAAAATGTTAGAAAAAATTGTACATAAACACTTATATAGCTCAACAATTAATTGCATCCCTTCCAACCAACATGGTTTTGTTAAGTCGCGTAATGTCACAACGAATTTATTAGAATTAACACAATTTGTGAATTGTAGCATGAATGAAGGAGTGCAGGTGGACGTGCTTTATACGGATTTTGAGAAAGCATTCGATAGAGTCAGTTATAATATATTAATTCGCAAGCTATACGCGGTTGGCATCAGAGGGAATCTCCTTAGGTGGTTGGAATCGTACATTCGAAATCGTAGTCAGTCTGTTATCTTGGGAGGCTATAGATCTGACTTTGTTGATGTCACTTCCGGAGTCCCCCAAGGCTCGCACCTCGGTCCCTTATTGTACAACATTTATTTATTTGATATTTATACTTGTTTTAAAAATTCAAAATTTCTGCTTTATGCAGATGATAAGAAAATTTTTAGAAAAATTTCAACTCCTCAGGACTGCCTCTTGCTTCAGGACGATCTTAATAGGCTTACCAATTATTATAAATTAAACAAAATATCAGTAAACACAAATAAATGCCAAAAAATAACTTTTTCTCGAAATAAGGCTACTAAAATTATATGTTTTGACTATAAAATTAGCAACGAAATTATTCCAACCGTTACGTCAGTAAGGGACCTAGGTGTGATCCTCGACGACAAACTTAGTTACCGCATGCACATTGAATTAATATCTCAAAAAGCCTACAAAAATTTAGGATTTGTTTTGAGGCAAGCGGAACCCTTTGATGATTCGGCATGTTTGAAAGTTTTGTACTACGCGTATGTACGTAGTATTCTAGAGTTTGCCAGCGTTATTTGGCGTCCAAGTTATAAATGTCATATAACTAAATTGGAAAAGCTTCAAAAGGTATTTGTAAATAGAATGAAATATAAAAATAAACAACATGATTTAACCTATTCACAAGCTTGCTCTCACTATAAAATCAATACCTTGGAGGATCGTAGAGATGTAATCGACCTTATGTTATTGTATGATATTGTCAATAATAACTTTGATTTTCCTGTTGCTTTAGAATACTTACAATATCGTGTGCCATCACAACGTACTCGTCATACGCCTCTCTTTAATGTCCCAGCAACCTCTACTAATTACCTCAAACATTCACCCTTTCTGAGAATTCCGAATAATTATAATAATAAATTCTCCTTGGCAGATCCCTTTCAATTATCTCGCTCTAAGTTTAAAAAAGTAATACTACAGCTTATTGACCAAAATTTGTAAAGAAATTCACAAACAACACGCACACACACACACACACACTCACACACACACTTACACTCACACTTGTACTCACTCATATTTATTGTTACCTTTTTATTTAACTATAATTATATATAATATATAATATAGGGTTTGTAATTGTTAATATCGTATCTTTTATACTTTGCTCACTCACAGTATTATGATTGTTATTGGTGTACCTTTTAATTGGCGTATTGAATTGTTAATGTAATACCTAGTGTAAGTTTAGCTGTAAGGTACCTTTACATAAATAAATAAATAAATAAATAAATAAATCTTAATTCCAAACTAATGTTATAATGACAGACAAAGCTATTCACTGGGCTAACAGCTGTAATGAAAAAGGGAAATAGTTCAATTTAACCATTGTGTTATTTTGATGAGGGTGCGACGCCCAACTTGACTTTTGCACATTACAACTAAATGGACGCATTAAATAATTACCCAGGGCCAGGGAAAGAAGAAATAGAATAATAGAAAATAGAAATTATCCACAAAATATTCACAGAAATAAGATAAAATAAGAAAATCATGTTTCTCCGTTATGGTCAAAGTGCGAATTCATTTAAAACTGTAAATCACAGAAAATTCAAATTTAAATAAAAAATTGCTATTTCGCATTTGTTAAATAAAAATATTCAAAATGTATATTCGAAAAAAGCATCGTTATTCAAAATGTTATCGATAAATCTACGAGAGAAGCAACAGTTGCCATGTGTGTGATCAACTCTGATCCCATTTACACGAAATACGCCAATTTCCTGTCGTACAAAGTGATACACGATCATGTACCCATCGCTAGAACGTTACAGAGAAAGGATAAAAATATTTTCCTTCCCCAAATTTAAAACAATCAGATTGTTATTTAAATATTTGTGTGATAAAAATAGATGTTCTACTTGGATCACTACTACTTTATACTTTTTCTATTCGATATGCCAAATATTGTCTTTAACAAACTTTTACTCAGGGCGTTTTTGTGTTGTAGTTGTACCTTTTATAAACTGTGTAGTGCAGCACTAAGTACGTAGTAAATTATGGTGAATCATTAGTATTATTAGCACAAATTACATATTTATCTAACGGATTTGCACATTCATTTATAAATATTTTTGTAGTCAGTAGTTTTACAATTTTTCTAGGTCTATAATAACACTTCACTCTTCTATAAGTGCATAAAAGCATAAATTAATATGGCCTGCAGTTTCCATAGTTTTTCATTATTAAAGCAACTTTTAAAGCACCAACGTCGTCGATGTAAAATTGAGACATGTTCACCTACTTTAAAATTTCCATATCGTTCCACATATTTATAATTTTTTGTTGAGCAAACTTGTAGACAATGAGACGAGCACGCCCCTTATATCCGTGTGATTATACTGAAGCACGTAGACCGGATTTGTAAGGTATATTTTCTTCTCTATTTATATTTTCTAAATGATATTTAGATTATGTATATAGAAATCATGCATGTTTTGTAGTTTTTTTTATCAATATCATAAGTATTATTAAGTCGTCTTAAATTAATTCTCTTGTTCAAGAATATTATTTAAATAATCGAAATAGTTAAACAATAGATATTATTATATATATAAAGTTCATATTCGAAGAAAAACAATACATTAAATCACGTAGCATCATATATAAATCGTAGAATAAAAAGTAAAATGAAAACTAACAAATACACGACACAAAACATTAAAAGAGAGCAAGTAAACATTATCGCAATAACGTTAAATACTCTCAATAATAATCATAACAAAAGAATTCATGAAACAAATCCCCATTTCCTTAA